>JAPYZN010002201.1:0-12697 GCA_030522865.1 Psyttalia lounsburyi
CTTGGTGACCCAAAAAGATCTTTGACATAATCTTTGAAGATTCTTTCAAAACTATTTGAAAGAGCTTCCAAAGACGGATATTTTTCTACCCGGGTTTAAGGTATTGCTATTATATCACTTCCTTTACCCTGGCAAAAAAAAAACAGCAGTTTCTTGATCTTATGAAATACTCCTTCGACAAATTGAAATGCTTCGTATCTTCTTGAGTTTTTTCCTCCCCAGCTAAAGTCTTTACCCATTATTTACTGAAGGTACTCGCTCCGGCAATAATCGCACAGTTAATTACGTTCCGCTATTTCAATACAAAGCTAATTCGATCTGCTGATTTTCCTCATGTCCTCTACGCTGCGCACAGCATTCAAATCACCAGTGCATCTCTGAACATAAACCAACTCGCAGAATGACCGTAAACGAGCAACTTTGGCAGATGCACATTCCCTTAACCAGACGCGTTACGAAATCAGGTGAGGAGAAAGGAATCACATGATACCAAAACGTTGTCTTAAAAAGTCGTGGGTTATTTATGCTGGGCAATAGGAAAGTGCAGTCTACAAATTCCTTCTTACAAATGTCCAATTGCCATTCAACGATCATAAAGAAATATTTTATTGTCCTGTAATGGTAAATTTCTCAGAATTTTTCACAATGAGATGGAATTTAACAAAGTTCTGATGCAATCGGTATTTGAGGGATTTGTTCGTAATTCTGAAAGTGTTCTATTAGTGAATTTTTTTTTTTTAGAAAACTGTATGCGATATAATATTTTACTTTACGCGGCAATCTAATAAATTCTGTTTTTTTTTTTGTGGAATTGTGGTTTCACACGGAGAGAAAAGTTGGAGAAAAATTATCTAGAATGCAATCGTAGACCCCCCTTTCCCTCCCTCCCCTCGCGCAACCTGCTAAATATCTTATATAATATAATAATAGGTGGACAATAAGATCGTTAAATATTTCCCGTTAAAATCTCTATCCGCAGTTTCGTCTGAAAAATCAATGGAGAGTACAAGTTTTGATTAAATGATTTTACGAAATCAGTAAAAATCGCGGATATGCAAGTGAATATTGTTTTCACTTTAATTCAAAGGAAATGTTAAAAAATCAATTGATTGATTTATTCTGATTATCAAATTCAGGGAGAGAGAGAATTTTCGATCTTTCAAAAATGAGTTTTTTTATTAATGTCTTCTCTCACCAATAACGGGTAATGGATTTGTAAAAATCCATACGGTTTTGTGCGCCGATCAGTGCACATAAAATTAGTTTTTTTTCATTTTTTCAGTGGTTTTTCTAAGTAAATGCTCATAAAGAAAACCTATTGCCCCCTCCTTACCAGAGTGATTTCTGTATTTTCTTTTCTCATCAAGGTGTGCCCCATTCGTGAAGATTTTTGTCTTCGTTGGAATTTTTTTTTAACAATTACCCAAAAATCAAAATCTGTCTTTTCCTCTGTAAAAGAAATGATTAATACATACCTCGGCCAGTAAAAAATAGAAATGTCTCAGATTACATGAAATTTGTGGCCGAGGCGAAGTCGAGGTTGACAAACATATAATCTGAAGCTTTTTTTTATTAGCCAAGGTGTGCATACTATTTTTCTAGTCGACGTAACCGGAAAACCATAACTTCCTCTCGCGCAGTGGCTGGGAAGTTGCACTTTCTGGCCAGCGGGAGGAAAAAAAGTTTTTATTTGTCGCGAAAATAACGAAAATACAAAAAGGTTCACAATAATAATTCAAAAGCTCATCTCTTGTCAATTCGAATCAAATATATTTTAACTCTAATTCTCATCTATTCTTAAAGAATTGTCTCCGGCAAAACTGTCTCGCAGAAATTTAAAAAAAAAACTTGAAAGTCCATTTTTTTAAATGGAATGTGAGGAATCAAGTTCACCGCCGGCGCCAATTTCATCACAACTCCGTTTGTTTTCGCTGTGACAACTGTTTCGGATGCTTAAAAATAATTTCGATGTTTTCCGAGGAAATATCAATTCTGGCAATGACTCCGAAATCTAATAATAAGCGGTGGGGGCTCGTCTGTGAATTTATCAGCATTCAAACGTGAATTTTTACTCGGTTTCTTGCCGACATCGACTTACCCTTGAAACCATTTTCAATTCGCGGGGTACCCCAGGGCAATCGTTACCTCGACTTTCGTTCGAACACAACTTGATCGATACAACGCGAGCGGTCACGACTGCTGTTGAGGGTGCAACGGAACTTCCCGAACTGAGTGGAAATAGATCAGTGAAATTGGAGCAATTGTCCACGTTTCCAACTGCTTTTACATTTTACGTTGGTAAGAGTAATTCTGGCGCATGATCCCCTCGGGTTAACTTTCTCACTATTGTTTTTGGAGTAATACAGTCAGAGGTCTCTTTTCTCAAGGTACCAGCTACATTGTAGCTCCACAACTCCATAAAATTTAACGATGTTCAGGCGAGATAAAAGAAATTTTTTTAAATGCAGCCAATTTTATGATCATTTTTTAGTACGTCAATCAATCTATTGAGAAACGATGTGTAAAATTTCGGACCGTCTAGGTATCGGGCGGCACCAAAAAAAAATTCTAAAGTTGCTGTTTATACAGGAGGCTAAATAGGGCATCGGTCAATTTTGTCGGTTTTTCATATCGCCAATTGGTCGATAATATAGGAAAATAAAAAAGTTATCGCCCTATTTAACCTCATATGCGAGTAGTAAATGTAGGATTTATTTTTGTTATTACCCGGTAGTAAGTCTGAAAATTAGCTGCATTTTTTCAATTTCGTCAGTCACGCCTGAACATCGTTAAAGTTTAAAAAAACACCGACAAACAATCGCCAGAGAGTGTCATTAAATTTATTTATTGCACTTATTTGCTCGATTTAGTAACCGTTTTAGTTATTAAGAAAATATTCAGAAAAATTTCGCTTATGAACAAAGTTTAGAATATGAAACTTATTTAATCGAGTGTCAAAAAAGTCAAAAAATTTTTTGACACTATTATAAAATGCTCAGCCGTTAGAGCTGTTGGAACAGGAGGGGGAGAAAAATAGTCAATAGAGGCTGCATTTTTTTAATAAATAAATCAATGTAAAAAATAATGTTTTTCGTGTATCAACTGCGCCGAAAAGAAAAAAAATTAATTTAACCAACCAAATATTGTTCTGACAATAATTTAAAGCACCTTTACCAGTGGAATTCCTGGCATTTGGTTGTCCAAAAGAAATATCTGCCAAAAATATTCGTTTCACAAAATTATATTTTTCTTCAAAATTGTGGGAAGCACTTCTAATCGAGTCACACGATCTCTTCTAGCTAAAAAGATCGTTATACATACGTCTTAAAAAGAACAAACAAAAAAATAGTCCAAATTTTTTAATTTCGCAATGGCCCATTTAGACAGATCCCTTCCCAATTCTCGTCACCAGACTGAGTCAATCCGATTCCGCATATTGGGACTAATTTCAGTCACGTGAAGTGCCCAGTAACTCGTATCAATTACTACGGAGTCAGAGTGGACTTTCATCGTGCGCACGAGACCTCGGTATCGAGATGACTCAATGGGGACGTCGAGAATGTGCGAAGATAGGTGAAAG
Organism: Psyttalia lounsburyi; assembly: GCA_030522865.1. NCBI lineage: Eukaryota > Metazoa > Arthropoda > Insecta > Hymenoptera > Braconidae > Psyttalia > Psyttalia lounsburyi. The sequence continues at coordinate 3,581 of JAPYZN010002201.1, forward strand.
GACGCACAAGGAAGTTGAGAGGAAGATTGAGTGCATTCGCAATCGCCTCCGCTGTCGAACGCCGAAGGCAAACCATAGACAACAGAGTGAATCAACGATGAGTTTCAGATAAGCAGATTAATCTGGACTTATTTCGCCGGATTTTCTCTCGGTGAGTGCAATCCAAGTATTTCCGTTCATATTCCAATTCTCCGATATTTTATACGTGAAAATAACTACAATGTAATATATTCTGCGTTTAGCAAAAATAAATACGGCCAAGGGCATTAAAACAAACCCAATCAATCGTAATATTTTTAACCGATGATTCCGAGACACCTCCGAGAATTTAACAAATTATATCAATAACAACGCATTTAATTGATTTAAATGTTATTCCTTGTAATCACTCTGAATTATCCCAGATCGTCATTGTACTTTGGAACACAATGTGAGAATTTTATCTTTATCGTTGTCTTATCATTTGTGTTAGTTGTGTGAAGGAAATGTGGAAATGTTAGTTGTGGAAATGTGATTATGTGGCTCACAACGATTGAAAAAAATCGATCGTAGACGATGAGGCCGACGGCAATATAGTAGTTTCTTTTATTTTTCAGACTTTTTTTCGTTATTTTATATTAACAACTAATACTTTACTTTATATTCCTTTCATATATTGAGACTTCATGCTCACAGGACGTCCAATTAGGATTTTCAATATCAATTTTTACCATTACAATTTCGAAAAATTTCGTGAATTTTTTTACGAGTGACTTTTGTTATAGTTTCTTTGGATTTAATAAGTCAGATTCATTCGATTCGGTATGCATAATTTTTCTCAAATAATATTTCATGTGAGTTCGATAATAATATAAATAATATTACATATTGATTCGATATTCAACAAACGATGGATTGGTTGTTGCTCCAATTATCTAATACAAAAATATACATTCGACAGCGTACTAATAATTAATTACCAAATAACACAACTATATGAATTTTAAAAGCATATCGCACTTGTTTTCTCAAAGTATGGATTCTAATTTCTCGGTAGCACATTCTTTTAGCCATAAAGGTTCTCAAAATAAAAATTCAAGGATCAACACGCAGTCGCAATTTCTCCTCGATATTTTTATTTCAGTTTGTCGTGACTCTAAAAATAAATTTTCATCAATAATATACTCGATATAAATGAGAATAGCTGACCTGAATGTCAACTATCCCGATCAATGTACGCATGAAAATCCAATCACAAAGCGTAACCAAACTGCAGACCAATTGCGTGGACCCTCTATTGTTGGTATCAATTCACGTGTCGATGCGTATCGCGCGATGATTTAAATATATTTCCCTTACTCCAGAGAGGCGTCAAAGGCTATGTAATTGAGTATGAATTTATTTCTATACGTGTCACACGTGCTGCAGTCACGAGTTTACTAAATGAGATTGATTCTTTTAAAGTATCCAGACGACCCAATTTTAAAGAGCAATGAACTATTCATTTCTAAAAATGATCATCGTTTGCTCATCTTTTAGTCGGTGTAATAACAGAATAAAATGCATAAAATGCCTGTTTTGAATTATTTTCCGCAACTAAAACGTTATTATGTTATCTGTTGAGTCACAGGCACTGTTAATACGTCTTACTATACTCTTGAGCCACGAAAATTTCGTTAGAAACGCTCACTTTCGTCCATTTTGGGGGAAAAATCGAAATCAAACCTCGGGAGGAGAAGCAGAAAAACATTATATGTTCACGTGAAATATACCCAGTAAAAACTGGCGTTAAATCGATGTTCAATCTTCTATAAGAAAATTGGTAAAATTTGAAATCATTGTCTATCTTCAATCCATTCCACCAAATCATGAGTTGCTCATTTAGTCGATACGCTTAATTTTAAACGAATTAATCAGATCCAAATTATTGCAGAAGAAGGATCCGAGATCGTTTCTAGTCACGGTCCAAATTATAATACTATTAATTAGAAATTATTTGAACCAAAAGTGAGCATTCTAACCTCGCTTCGCTCGGTTAAAAACACTCAATTTCGTCCGTTTTGGCAGAAAAATCGGATTCAACCCTCGGGAGGAGAATCACACAAGCATTCCCCACGCACTCACAACCCTCACCTTCGGCTCGAAATATACTATTTGAATTGCAGTATCAGATTTTATTTTTCTTTCAAATTCTTCCTTGCGATTCTTTGAGCATTCCTCGGATTTGTTCGAGAATTGCCCTTACGCTCTTTCTCCCTCCATAAATACACAATTCTACATTATTCCATCGGAGAACCGCTTAGGTCGACTGGAATAGCGGTTTATCAGGTCTACTTGCGTAAATCACATTTCAACATGACTAGGAGGGTTCCACCATCTCGAATACCATCGATCACCCATTCTGCGTGCCGAATGTGTCAGAATAGTGCAAATCCTTGCAGCATTGATCTCCACATAAGCAGAATAATACAGGGCAAGCGGCAGTGAGCCGTTTAATCTGACTGATAGAATGGATTAGTTATCGTTAAGAAATGAATTCCATTGAAATCCATTTCGAGATATTATGACAAAAGAAATAAAGTGATTTTTTTTTAATAAAAATTCTGGTAATATACAATACCGTACACAGACATGTTTCCAAACCCTATCGGAGGAGAATCTCCTGATCATGAAATGTCGACATTTCATGAAATTAGTGATTTTCACTTTTTGGGGGGAGATCAATAACTTCCGATCCAGAAGTTAAAACATGAACATAATGTTCTATCAGTGCGTCCTTGACACCACAAACTAAACATGAACTCGGGTGAGGAATCGTCTTCGATGACAGACCATTTTGCGGAAGTCATCGAGGAGGATATTTTTCTACATTGTATGGTAAACCACAGGGACGTAAAGAAACTACTGGGTCTGAACTCACAATAATTTCTTTGTTTTATGTGCTCACCTACGATTTTTTTTTAACGACAGGAAGCCATAGATCATTGTAAATATGTTGGCGGTGGTGATTCCGGGTTTTTTGTGGATTTTATTCGGGCATTAACATATTTATTTTATTGTAGGTCGCTATAATGAATTTTGGATGGCATTAAAAATGTTTGTCATTGGAAATGCGGCTGAGGAAACAAATAATTCTCGTCTGAAGTCAACACTTCGTTAAGGGGGATATATTTGAATCTATTCGTGGTGAAATTTCAAAAGAGAATATTATAGTGTAGGTTTCACACGTTTAGAGGACTATCGCAGTAAAGAAATAAGTGTAGAGAATAATATTCTATTGAACTGAAACTTTCAAGATACATTTCCTCACTGATCACAATGGCTCTCCGCACTGAATAAAATGGGGGAAAAAAAATGGAGATTACTAAAAAAATTGAAATGCTTAACAAATAGGACTTAATATTTTTCAGAACCCGCAAATTATTTTTAATTATGAAAAATGTCTGGTGCATATCGGAATTTGGGTTAAACTTGCGAAATTAAAAATTTTCTCGGACAGTAATCGAATAGTCTACCAGATGCGTGGGCATTCGATTGCCGATGCGGGCTTTGCGTATTATACGGCGAAATCTGACAAGTACATATACATGGCCATCCTTTTCTTGTCAGTTGTATAAATTGCGTAGTTAGCAATTTTACGAGCGCCAATTAACTTTCTTGTGGGTTTAAACTCGTCGAAGAAAATCATTAACAAACCAAATCGAGAGTATAATTTTATTTCTTGTTGAAGTACATTTCTTTTTGCAGTCACGTTGGTATCGATTTATCTATTTGAGTTTTACCAATTAAATTTTCACTCTCACTTATCTATTATTAACATTATTTTTATTTGCCTACGTCCGCATAAGGACCTTGTTACATTTTTTTCTATGCGTATATTAAAAGAAAAACAAAATAAAATTATGGAGAATTTCGAAACCGAAATCTCTTATGATTGACCATTCATCGAACGAATTATATTATCAATTTCTGCTCCATCTTTTGTAGAATCATCGCATTCTTGCCTCCAATTCCACACTCGACTTAACACGGACCGTCATGGTGAAATTTAATGTCTGAAAAAAATCACATAAAATCGAAAATTAATCAGATGTTAGAAAGATTTAACGAAATAATTAGAGGATTTTTTACGTTTTCTTGATCAATGTTTCAAAACTAAGAGTAATTCGAATTTTAAAATAATCAATTGAATCCATTGTGACGTATTGGGATGGCCTAATACGTCGACTTATTGATTAAAATAAATATGAGAAGAACAATGGTTGATAAAAGGTTGATAATATGCTTTCTCTTTTCTGTCATTCAGACATTGGTCAGCAATCACATGATGTCCTGGTAAAGTCGTTGTAAGCAGTCAAATGTGACGTGTAATGGTTAGATCGTTCTCTGCAGTGATCCAGAACGATCTAAAATATGTGAATAACCCTATTGCTATTCACAAAAAAAATTGGATTCCTTTTTTCTATCCTTTCCTCCTATTAGAGCCGTCTTAATTAACGACCTATTTCCGACTAGATATTCCGGCCGAGCTTACGGGTGGGTCCGCTCACTTCGGGAAATTATGTCGAACGTTTGGGAAGGTATTTCGATGACAAACACTCGCGTATATCCAATAATCGGCAATCAGTTTCCAATTAATTAAAACTTTGATTTTTCATTCAAATATAAATACCAGTATATGAATATCAATTTAAAAAAATCAAGTTTCTACGGGGATTTGGGTATAATTCACACAGAGAAAAGATTAATCAACCCTAGATGTGGGTCATCATAGACTCTAAACAAAATACCCACATGAAGAAATAGAATAGTGACTGTGCAAACACTGAGTCATATCCACTGTTTTTTTTTGTATGCATCGAAAAAATATGAAATAAAGTAATTTCAATAATCACAAAAAAACGCAGAGTAAACCATGACATCACTAAACTGCCGTTTCAAGCTAAAATGATTAACTCTCGTGCAGTGAATTTCTATAATTCCGTATACCCACAATGGATTTTCCAAGTGCAACCTACTTTTACCAGATGCATCGAGAAAGTAACGGGTTAATGAGCCGCGAATCGAGAGCAGAATAGAATTCAACTCAAGGCTATTTTTCCGACCGACAGATTATACATCAGCGCAATTGTTTCACTATTGCAATTGACAGTGGCAGGAAAATTCTACAGAACCGTCAATGTCCGTTTACCTAAAATTCCAAGACTTTTTCAGAGAGTTCGGGAATTTTTATTTGATTTGAAAAATTACGAGATAGTCACTTAAAATTTTAGATACGATTCCATAATCGGCGGCTGTAGTATTTCGATTGCGTTTTAATTGGGGTGAAGACTTTTCTATCAATTTCAAGGATATTCCGTATCTATTTTTCTCATTTCATAATGTCCTTGTGGGAAATTTGCCAATAATCACATTTTCTAGGAAATCTCTCGAGTTCTGGATAAGCTACCTCCTTATTATTCAGGAAAAACGCGAATTTTGAAATATGATAATGAGTTTTGGAAGGCAATGAACAATAATGCAACTAAAAAAATTGTCCATTTTGAAGAACCAATCGGATAAATAATTTGTGAAGAGAGAAAAGTTTTAATAAAAATGGAAGTAGAACATCCTTAGTCAACTGAATGGCACTTACCACTGTTGTTGATGTCGCGGCGCCGAGCGCAGAATAAGGCTTCGATGCTGATGAAAGTTGATCCATCGTAGCTGCACACCGGCATGGAATCTGCATCTATTTTTACTGCTCCACAGGGATTATCCTCTGCGCCGAGACAGGGGCCATCATGAACCCAATATAAGTCTAGAAATTTGTTGTGAATTGAGAAGATATCCTCACTACTTATTGAAAGTACCATAATTTTTTTTGAAAAAATCCAATAAAATGTTGGAGATTTTTTTGCAATTTTTTCGCTATTAATGATTTTTATATTCGTTTCAATTGTATTCTAGGTGAGGCCTTCTGTGATAAAAATACACATGACATTATGTTTGTTTTCACTTTTCCTGCTAAAAATTAGAATTTGTTAACTTCCTACATTTTTGGGAAATTCCATACGACCTTTCGTAAAATAATCATTTGTAATTTCGAAAGAGTCAATGTTTTCTGGTAATTAATACATAAATTTTCAACCCCAGCTTATTTAGTTATCCCTTCTCATCAATTTTTCTAGCCCACGATTTCATGTCCTACAATATTTATATTCATTTCAAAAAATATCAAAATTCCTGATCGAGTATGAAATGCACTATTCAAACTCCCAACATGCAAGCCGAATATTTCTTAAAATTTCGAAGTGAAAAAAAAACATTCAACATTTACTGACTGAAGGCTGTTCACTGAGGGAAAAATCTTCTTTTGACAAAGAAAATATACTTGGTGCAAGCAACTATCCTCTCTTCAATTTTCAATATCGTGATGTGTGCTTATCAATCATTCAGTTGTCGTATCGATAAAAAAAAAATTTCGATAAGGTAGCATTCTCTGATCCCGAGCGAACTTTCCGGTATTTTCGAGACTAGAAAAGAAGTTCTTGTCATAGATTCATGTAATCTGTATTTTATTTAGATTTTGGTTTCTTCCAACATGTAACTTTCGTAATATCTTGTGCAAAGCGCGTGACACTTGAGACCAATTTTCTATATACTTGAAGTAATATCGAACGAATTAGTTATAATGAAAATAGGAATTTCTTTGTTGGAGCTGACGAGTAATCAGATTGAGAAAATATGAAATCATCTGGAATGAGAAATTCCTTAATAGAAAAAAGGCTAGTCATAATTCAAGAATATGAGAAATTTATCTGACTGGAACTTTTGGTTACTTCTCCTAACTACCAATTATCGTACAGAAACGAGTTGTGTATTATGGTCAAGAACACTCATATTCATGATAAGAGTATAATAAGTTTCTGTGTCCAAAGTTTGAATGTGCTTCGCTAGAAATTGATTCATTGGTTAGAAGATTTCCAAATTTTGAAGATTGACAAAGACATATTTTCTTACCCCAAGTACATCGTCTTTGTCAAAAGAAGATTTTTCCCTCAGTGTTGAGCTCTGATAAATTAGCCCGTGCAACGAAAAACCGGTAAAATTTAATGACAAAACGTTTTTAGGGAGAGAAATCGGAAGGGGCTGACCAAAGAAAGATGTTTCGCGACATATACAATCATTAGTCTCATTTTTTATATGAGAACACTTTTTCGATATGTAATCCTTCAAATTATAGATAAGGTAATTGATGAGTGAACGTTAACCCACATTTATTGAAGAAACTGCTGCACACTAGGTGATGCAGGGAGTTGTATGTTCTCCCGTCATTTGCGCAAACGTTGTCAGCCGCAGTCAAATTCTTCTGGTTTTGCTTTAAAAGGCAGGCTCGGTGAATCGGTGAATTGCATGGACTATTTGACTCCGCCTCTAGCGCTGAAAAAAATTATTGAGTTTTCTGTTCACAATGCACGAAAAAAATAATTTACTGACACTTCGCTAACAATTTTCAGGACAGTAACACGGATTGCAAGTAATATTGTGAAAAATGTTGAAAACTCAGGATCCGCTGAAAATTTACTGCCTAATTACACCGAATATTGAAAAAAAAATTGCAATTTTTCACACACAAGCCGCGATTTGAGCGGTTTCAACGTCAATGTAACCAATTATCTTTTTGTGGTCACAAGACTTTTTTTTTTCAAAATTAAAAATTTGAATTTAAAATTCGAGAGATGTATCCTTAAAATGAAGAAAATTATATAAAAATCCATTGAGTAGATCCTACGCAATTAATTCCCAAAGTGACCGCTAGATTTTAGGCCTCGAGAGTAGAAGACTCCCTTAATTCCGTCGTCGCGAGACCACAATGACTCGGGTGTCGGCTCTCACGGTGTCAAAACTGACCAGGTTTGCTGTGACTAAATTCACTTCAATTTATACGCTCAAACCGAGTATTATAATTTCAGAAACGCTTCACTCCAGTACCAATCCCCACATTTGTTGTTCGTCTTGATGAAAAAAATGCTCACCTGGTTTTTCACAGAGAAAAACTAATGGATTTCGATAAGTATTTCCATCACTTGCACAAACCGGACTAAACTCACGAGCCATGCGTTTGGCAGCGTCACATATATCGGGAGTATTGGTAAATACTGAGTGGACCTCTTCAACAAGACAGTTGTGATCATGTAAAATCGTCAGATCTAAAGCATTCATAATACATTTAATTTAATTTATCAAATTTACATTATGATTTATTGACTATTCAGTGCAATCTCAGGTTTATTTCACCTGAGATTACGATTAGAAGATTTATAGTTACTGGGCTGATTCTTTTGCAGGCATTTAACCCTCGCCGCATTCTCGTAAGTGTAGCCGTTACTGGCACAAACGGGATTGTTTCCATATTGAGCGATCACGTCTTCACTACAAATGTCAGTCTTCAAACATTCATAGGAAGACTCCGTAAATTCCTCTGAAAACATTTTCATATTTATGTATTTATTGATTTATCATTTATTCATTATGTCTAAAGAGGCCATCACGAAATGGCCGTTGATCTGATGATGTAGGCGAATTTTCCATTGTCGACAAAAAAAGAAGCTCATACTCACTCTGTCCTGTAATACGATTGTTGCATTTGGCTACCTCCAAATTTGGCCACTTTTCATTATTCGATCCACATACGGGCTGGTAATAGAAATCATCTTTACAATGCTCCTCTCCCGGAAAGCACTTTCCTACATGTGCAATTGCAACTAATCAGAGCAAATTAAATTAATAATTGAATTATCAACCGACATATATCAATTTATTATCCAATCAAACTTCCGTATAATGACAAAACTCCAATAGGATTCATTTATTGTGTATTCATTCAATTAATGTACTTTAACACTGTTCATTATATGGAACTAATTATCGGAATTGCCCAAAATTTGAATCAGTCTGTAATTGACTTCTGATAATAATGAAGTATATAATTCATAACTAATTCAAAAGTTAAATCATGAATTGTATTATCAGTTCTCTGATTATTACTGAAATAGTATTTTTTGTCACTCAGTCCGTGAAGCACTACTTCACGGCCGCTTCGCGCCCGTGAAACACCGCCCACGGACGTCGTGACAAAAAATATTGTTTGACACA
>JAPYZN010002202.1:0-27023 GCA_030522865.1 Psyttalia lounsburyi
AGACTACCGCTCGGTAGTGAATCGTGAGATCAGAGTGCTACAAATTTTTACAAATTTTGACTGCCGGTGACGGGAAGCGAACCCGGGTCATCGGCATGCGCCAGTCTAGCACTCTAACCGCACGGCCACTACCGTCGGTCCGTAAATATTATTAAATAGTTTTTGCAAAATTATCGGATTCGAAGTAAAAAATTTTGGAGAGTGTGAGTCATTTTCGTTCAACGGTTATGGTTATCTTCTAGCATAGAATGGCAAAGGCTTCTGGAAACTATAAAAGAACTGGTACCAAAGAATCTCTCTCTTCTTGCGTTTGTAGTATATCCTATGGTCTCTTCATGACGATATTAGCCCCATAAAAAATTGAAGTTGTTGTTTTCAGATCTAGGGTATAGCGTGACTACTACAATTGATCGTTCACCAATTTAGAAAAACATAAACCAATAATTGAAGTTCGGTGAAGCTTGAAAAACTCTTCCAACATTTCCGCAGATAAATGGGGAGGCGTGTCGACCCAAACGGAGTGAAAATTCCCAGACATTAAAAGAAAATCAACCGATTCTGATTTAATGAATTTCAATGCGAACAAAATATAAGCAGTTTTTAAGTCCAGCTCTCGTGATTCGGAAAACTCCGAATAAAAACATTTAATTTTCCAATAAAGTAACTAAACAAGATCGTTCACTGAACATTTTATTGCTATTCGAATAATCCCATGAAACTGGTAAACAACGCGCATGAAATTCCCTCGTAAATTCTCACTTCCTCTACTCCTGCTACCACTAAACCATACTCCAATGTTTAACTACTCGACTTGCCCGTAATATGTGGCCATAAATCATGATTAAGCCGTCTGTGATACGCAATGAGATCATGAGAAATGCAGCGAATTAAATTAATACCTAACAAAACGACCTTATCTCTCTCGCGCTCTCTGCATCAATTAGCATTGAGTGTTGTTACAATGTAAGGTATCTGGTATTCATCGCATCAATCAAACGGTGGAACTTTCATCGTCGGATCTGGGAATGGCTCGTGTTACGACAATCTGAATAACACTTCATTGTTGAAAATTTCTTGACAATTAAGAATTCCGCGTAAGTTTCCCACGATTTCATTCTAATCTTTTCAATTTCTTGTGTAGCGCAGCTACTTTTATTTATATTTTATATTTGTGGCGACTCGTCTTATAAATATTTCGGGCTCGGCTTAGCCAACGAATTTCTATCGATGACTACTCGTCATAAATCGGACACTCGATCGGATGATTAGTTTGCTGTGAATAAAGTCAGATCGATTAAAACACTTAAACCGAGTTTTATATGTAGAAAATAATTTTATGCCATAGGTGCCCGTAATCACGCGATTCTAACCTCGCTTCGCTCGGTTGAATCGCGGATTACGGGCACAATAACATAAAATATTGTATGTAACTTGTACGTTACGGTGTTTTTCGGCTCGTGAGATTATAACACTCGCCTTCGGCACAACATTACGCACACGTTGCATAACATACTATTATTAAAAGGGTACTTAGTTTAAATACAAACGGCGCTGAATAGTCGTCAAACAATATCATATTAAATTTAAAAGAAAAGCTGATCAAAATATAAACAATCAAGCCTAACGTCCCAATTAGATTGAAAGGTAATGCTCAATTGCAAGTAGATGTGGTCTCTCCTGCGTGGCTAACCAAACTGCTAGATCTCCATTTCCCAGAGGAGACCTTCAACGTCGTAGTCGTCATTTATTTGTAAATTACTCAGCCCACGTCGCCGGGGCTTTTGTTCCTCGCTGGAACACACGTGACGACTTGAAGACCTTAGGCCTCACAAGGCCCTCTTTGTCCCCCAACTAATTTATGGCCCCAGTCGACTCCTTTTCCCAAAATTTTCCTCCACGTATAAGCTCAAAAATCCTTCAATCCAGTACCGATCCTTACATTCTTGAAAATTCCGAATTCCGCGTAAGTTTTCCACATCTTTATTTTTTTTTAACGTATTACGAGGAAGAATAGAATTGAAACACTTCAAAAAAAATTCAATGCAAACCCAGTGGAATTTTCTACCGGACTGACTAGGTATTCGACAAAAATTTTCAGATACGTCGTTTTATGAGTTTCAAATGGATTATATTCCTCTGGATGTACATCCTCCCTCTCGACTCTGGTACATCATCGATGATAGCTATCTACTTCTTCTTCTATTCGGTGTGGTTATATCCTCTGTTCAGTATATTAGAGGCAAGCACCAAATAGCTATCTACTTGCCAATCAAAACATTAATCTCCGGCACTGAAATCCTCCCCTTCCACTTCATTTCAATTTTTCCACTGAAAATGACACGTTCGAAACGTCCACTCTCCCGAATGATCATAATTTCCTGCAGCTTAACATGAGCTGCTGAAACGCATTATTACTGCCGCCCCGTGTACTTCGGTGAAGACACAAAGATGTTTATAAGCATATCAGACGCTGGGTGAGTTCCGCTATGTCCCACATAACGATGGCTCACGATTCAAGGCGGCAGAGAATTAGAATTTCATTGGAAAAATTTCTGAGGATAAATGTCGGCAGTGCTCTCCATTCGATCAATTTATTTCATTTTCTATTCTCGTTCTTGGACTTTGTGAGACATTTCAACGGGACCTGTGCTCCCATTGTGCACCTGTACGAAAAAAATTCAATAGAGCATACAATGTTTTACAATTTTTTCACTACTTTTTTTATTTATCATTCTTATGTCGGATCAAGGATAAAAAGTTGAAATTGAAATTTCACATTTGAGAGAAATGCACGGGAGATTGTAAATAGAAATTTTTTTACGGATGATCTGTGATTTATTGCTGCGTCTCGGGACAAAAACAGGAATCTGGGCTGCTGCATTGTTTACTGAGGAGGCATGATACCGTGGGACCTGGGATTTATGATAAGACGTGGCGGAGTTGATGCTTGAGCGATGCAGACACTCGCGGTATTTTTGTTTGTAACGGGATGAACGAATGGTCGGACGTTTATCACGCCCGCAGAGGAATGTGTTCATTGTGCTTGCGAGCGTCGATGTCACCAGCGGTATCATAGAATATTACCTAACTAAAATTATGTGCGATGAACAGTCGTCCAGCAGTAGAGAAGAAAAAATAATCTAATTTCGGATTTCCCCGAGTCCAGGGAATTTTCAATTTTTTAAGAAGATTGGGCCAAAAATTCCACAGCTTAATTAAATTCCTTAAATTATAAATTAATTTTTTTGATCGATATTCTTCAATGTTAACGTAGACATTAAGATTTTCGATATAATAATTCATCCGTGTAAATATTTGGCTAAATAAATAAGCTTTGAAACAAGTGGTTTGCGTGTTAAATTGGCATGTAGGAAACCGGCGTTCGCTTCCCGGCTGTCGCGCCAGTTTTTTGACAATCTGAATCTGACAGTTTCATTACCGAGGGGGAGTAAAAGGGACAGGAGTACATGACAGGTTTTTCCTCAACTGATGTTTTCCTTCGGCGAATACGATACAGGAGATGGAGGTAAGACGGGGAAAAAATCGTAATAACCGGAGAGAAAGTAGACAAAAGATTAAAAAATTGGAATTGTCTAGCTGATTCGTGGCATAGGCTCCAGACGCCGGTAGGAATGAACGACGAAAACCAGGTTCGATCAGACTTGATTCAGGATTGACAAAAACTGATCGATCGACTGACAAAACTTGAACGAACATTGAAAAATAACAATTTTTGCCAATGCTATAGATCCCACCGTTCGGTGGAACCTTGAGTATTGAGCCTCAATCCAACCTTGGGTGTCATGATTGGATCAGGGTTGTAATCCAAATCTCGTCTACGGATGTTGTAAATCCTGATTCTTGCTGGACGAACAAAATAAAGATTCACTCATTTTTTGAATAAAAAAAAAGGAATTGGAACAGAAATTTGCCGTGAAAATTTTGAGATATTTAAAATCAACTTAAATTGGAAATAACTAGAGACAATGGATTCTCCGTAATTTGATGCCGAGACGAGGTTTTTTTACGTATAATTTTTGGTTTCCCTATCTTCAGGAGGAGAGAAAAAATAAGTTAAATAATTTCAATTTGTTTAATCATTAATTAATTAGGAAATGAAAATTTAATATTAATATTTATGAGAAATTGTTGAAAAAAAAAATTGGAAGCTTTTTCATCTCGTTCAATGCATAAAGTTTGAAACATGATAGAACGAGCTCGATGAAACATTGCTCCTCATATTTGAATCAGTCCTTGATTTGACGATGGAAATAAGTCTTGTTCTGTCTTCGATATCCCAGGCTTCAGCAGCCATGCTGTTCCAACCTTAAACCAAAGCTTGATTAAGCTATAGCTCGTCAATATATGCTTAAATCAATATACGATTCATCAATGGAAAGAAGCTTGATTCAAGGTTGGGTTCTCCAGCCTTGATGTCATATGTTGTTCTAGCCTTGTTCCCATCGACGGGGTGGACTTTTCCTACCTGGGCGATAGGCTTCCAGGCGAACGACAACGAATTCGTATATTCAAACTTTGTTTTCATTTTAAATTGACTTTGTATCGCTCCAATCAATAACGCATGCGAACTTTTTATACTACTTTAATTCTTTCCTAGACTGAGAAAAAAAAAAATACAAAATTTCAGATCAAATATTTTTTTGGTAAGAATTTAAGTAATTTTTTTCTACAGACATTTGAGATATTGGTTGGTTAATACATATATGTTCGGCGAAATTTTTTTTTTCTGTGTACCGGCTGATGTATCCCTCACAATCAGTTGGAATCCCCGTCAGACCCAGTTAGACTACGACAACATCCCGAGGACTGGTTCAAGGACCCTCCGACAGTTTCAAGGTGCATACCACATCCAAACACCTCTCCATAAACCCTTCTCTCACCTCCCACCGCCCCTCTAGCCCTCCCCCCTCCCCCACCGTTCCGCGAATCGTTTGAATCCACTCTCGGTTGTAACACCGAAGAGAGCATCTCTCCAACAACTTAGCATACGTACACGTAAGGTTATTCAACCCGGTATTCGAATAACGAGTGACGGCCCCTTCGAAGCTAACGGGTTTGGGGATAAAACTCATCGGACCCCATACCTTCCCAACCTGTGTCCGGTAGTGGTGCGTGTATACGGACGACGGACACTCGGTCAGCCGTGCACTGTCAGTCGAAAGATTGTCCTCAGCATAGTATCAACTTTTTGAAATTACGCGCTGTTCGCGTTTTGTGTTTTTACGGCTTTTTTGTGATTTGAATTGTAGATTCGATATTCGCGCCGGTTTTTACGTGATTTAGGTGGCTGTGGAGTGAATGAGGTTGAGGCGACTCGTTCATTTTAATTCGGTGAGTTTTCGGTGGTTTTGATTTTTGGTAATTAGGCGGAATTATTGCTGTCGATGGTATAAATTTTTGTTGGAATTTAACGGGAGTTGTGAACTTTTTTGGCGGATCTTTAATTGTTTATTTTTCGGGGGTTTTATGAGGGAATACTGATAATATAGGACAATTCATTATATTTTAAAATATGTTTCCCTAGTTTTTCCTTATCGTGCAACGAAAAAAATATTGAAGAAAAATTATGTGTAGTTTCTGAGCGAAACGTGGTTGGACGGAATTTTCCAGAACTTTTCAGAGCGTCACTTAAATTTTCCGATGTGAAACATATGAAATTCTGATTTTTCGTGTAATAATTAGTTATTGTAAAAAATCACATAATAAAAAAAAAAAAATTCTGCACAAAAAAAAGCGAATGAGCGAATAAATAAATTTTACTACAAGAAAAGAAATACAAAAAATTTAAAAAATCTGGGTTTCGTTATTATTGTCACAATTTTTTAATTAAGTATTCGAGCAAAAGCTCTAGCAAACAATTCTAAGATCAGGAAAAAAATCTTTTTCTACTTTACTATAAATTTAATTTATTCATTTAGAAATTCTCATTCAGTTTTTCCAGATAGAATGTTATATTTCTTATGTTTGTTTCCGAGAAAATGCTGTAATATTCATGAGATTCTTCCACATTACGACATAAAAACAGAGAAAAATGAATACCCTGCAGCTGTAATAATTCTCGGGTCGTTAACTGCGATCTAGTGTATTTTTCCTGTACCAAAACTCACGCTTGAGGTGTACAATGGTAATTATCCTTCGTTACCCATGCCCCGGCGAATTTTCACTTGATGCGTATTGACCCAGTGCTATAAATCCAACTGTACATGTTTTTATTTTGATTGCAATCCTGTTTTTTCGGTATTAAGAGCATGCGAGCACTGGAAGTGAGCCAGTGCCTGGGATAATTCGAGGCAGGAGCCCGCATCTTATTTGCAATTCCAAGGGACTTTCATTGCATATAGATGGGAGTAGCAATCTGTTATGCATGGGAAATGTTCGACGTTGTGGAAAATACTGGGATTTATTTCTAGGCTCATCGATTCAACTGATTTACATTATTTTTTCGGGAATGTGGATATTGGCGATGATTTTTCATTGCTTAAATATCATTTAATCCCGAACAATTTAATCCACGACATTTATTTACATAAATCAAATTGAAGAAAACTACATTTTCCGCAACATTTTCTACTGAAACGTTCTGGTACTTAAAAAAGTGGCGAGACTCCTCTTAACGCATGAAAAATCTCATTTCACTACTTTTCGATTTATAGTATTATTTAAATAATTCATATTGAATAATTCTGAATGCCATACTACTTACCTCATTACCCTATTTTCATGGGGATTTCATCACTCAATCCATTGGACGGAACATTTTTCACGGGAATTAAGGCGTGACGGCGAGACGACACATGCAAAACGGAGCGTCGCAGCTCAGGAACGCCGGTACCGTTAGCGGACACGATTTGAAAAGAAAAAAACAAATAAGATGATATGATATATAAAAAAAATTTCGATGAAACGTAGGCAAAAAGAATATCGAGACAAACGGTAAAAAATGTTGAATGAAATGGTCTGTCTTCGATGATGAAATCATTGGTGTTTTAAGAGACAAAAACATTGAAGAACTTTTATTAAGCGGATAAGAAATAAAAATCGAAATTGAGGAGTCTATCCAACAATTATTTTCAAAAGTTTTCGAATTTCGGCTTCCAAGTGCTGAAAGATCATCAGTTTTTATTGTTCCGCTGACATTGACGCGGATGGGACCCACGAGTATCGAATACGAACGATTTATGATTATCGGCCTTGAATTAGTTTTAAAAAACGATAAAAATTCCCATCAGGCAAGGTAAATGTATTTCTTTCGCGTCACCAGGTGCCACTGTCGCATTTATCTTATGCTCGTTATTTTTCGTCGTATCACAATGCAATTGTAACCGATTTTTTTATGTTAATCCTGCAGATTTCTTAACATTTTTGGATATTATGAGGATTAAATTATTCTTGAGTTGGCCTCACGTAAATAATATCTATTTTAAATGGAAATTAGATGGGTGCCAAACATTTATTAAATAACTTTGCATTTCCTTGCATACCCTACTCCTGTATTTGTATCTCAACAATTCCAGCGAAGCATTGAAGATTGTCTGAAAAATAATATCACAATTTTTTGTTTGTTTCAGAGTAAAAATGCGACTTAAAATGATATCTACCCTGATCTGGGCACTGCTGGTGTCCCGGGTTGTCTCAAGACCTCAGCAAACAGGTAATAACCATTACTGAAAGTCCACAGTCTGCAATTAATTCCAATCTAAAACTTCTTATAAAAAATGCCGCAAAAGAGAAAACTGCTCTAAAAAAATGCAATTTCCTTTTTTTGATAAACTAATTTCTGTTCAAAATCAAAATCACCGAAATTTAGTTTTTACAACATTAAAAATCTGCCTCATCAATCTTCCATTACTCCGCCCCTCACTGAAACATTGCTCAGTCTAATGATCTCCAACTAATGTCCCACAATTTTTGTCCACAGACGCAGAACCCCGGACATCCCAGGTGACGAAATACCCGGACGAAGATGCACGCAGCAGGTACAGAGCGTCCCACGTCGTCCCCCGAAATTTAAAAGAATTTTACAATAAGTTGTACACCGGTGGTTTCACACCAGGTATTTTGTCGAGTGTCGGACAATCATTTTCGCGTGACCGCATGCCTCCAGTGATCTCGTCAAAATCTGGTTCCCGCTGGATACCCCTAACCCTCCCAACAAAGCGCGTGCTCTCGACAAGTTCAGTGAAACCCTCTACTCACAGGTCAAAGTCCCCCATTGGCGGCCGAGTATTTATTCCGCTGAAGAGATCCCGAAATTCAGGTCGTTGGACCACAACGAAGAGTCCAATTTCCGGGAAGAATCGCGTGGTCATAAAACCATCGATTTTCCCCTCCGCCTCCTCCGCTTTGACAACTAAAAAACGGCCAGGAGGTTTAAGTCCCACAAAAAAAGTTACAATTACAACTGCGGAACCTGCTTTATCGACACCTGACCAAAAAACCTGGCCGAACACCCCACCCGAAAACCTCCAGGACCTCTACAACTATGAAAAATACACAAACACCCTCGAACCATCCAACAAACCCCAATCCTCCAGACCCGTTCCAGATTTTCCAAATAACCTTGAGAAAACCACAGAGAGCCCTCAGGTCACGGCTTACCTGCCACTCCTCTCGATTCCATCTCGTGAACCCCAGATACAGCCGAACGTTCAGGAGATAATCCAGTGGCTCCAGCTTCCTGCCTTTACCTCGACAGTCAATCAGAGTTTTCTCCTGGAGGACGTGAAACCCGGACAGTCTGTGTCCAACACGTTCTCTCCAGTATTTGACCCCAACCGACCGCTGGTAACCGAAACGGGTCCAGATCAGGCCCAAAGTTATGACGATGAGGTGAATGATTTCCACCTTCCAGGGACCATTCCACCGTCTGACATTCCTTCGACTTTGAATCCTATCTTGGGCCCCTACCCAGTTACTCTAGGACAATCTGTTTCGTATGATGACAGTCCAACGGATGTTTCTGTAGTCTCAAAACGGCCTGTCTTCCGGCCCTTTTCCGAAATCTCTCAAAACACTGTAGTCCACATCATCAATCCAATGTCGAAGAAGCCCAACGTTACTGTTAGTGAGGGCCAGGCCAATGTGTCCACTCTGAAACCCCCTCCAAATGTTCACATCATGTTTATAACTCCGAGTAATGACACCCAAGAGTCCCTGAAGGATTCAGCAGGTCAGTTGCTCTCCGATCAGCCCCCAGACTGTCCCATCATCACCATTAACTCGATTACGAAAGTCAATAATACCATTCAAAGTAAAGAAGGCTGCACAGACCTGAACATCGTCATAAATTCCCAAGTCCTCAGTACCAATAATTTTGGGCCCAATGTCCTACCAGTGGATGAGGAGGGGTCTGACAAACTTGAGGACAGTCTAACCCCGACTGATTACTCAACAGTTTACGTGACAGATCCTTCAGGAAGTTACTATTCGACAGCTCTGACGACTGCCTCCGAGCCAGACAGAAACTCTGTTAGTGAGACTGAAAAAGGCCCCTCTTCGGGGTCTGAGGCTCCTAATTATGACGTCAATCAGGAGACGGAGATTGAGTATCAGGCGGAGCCGCAGCTGGCGGAGTTTTCAGAAGGTACCGACTCGGTAAGCCAGTCTGACTCTGCTGGTTCTCAGGCCCCTGTTGAGGATGACCCTGTTGGAAGCTCTGCAGCTGACAGGCCTGTGGCTCCGGTCGAAGAGGCTCTAGAGCAGTCCAGCAGTGCCGTTGGCGGTCCTGGAGGGGCCTTAGAAGCATCTGTGGCTAGTCCTGCGTCTGAGGTTCTAGCGGGCCCCGCCTCCTCTGCTGTGTCGAGTGTCGGTAATGATGATGATGATGATGATGATGAGGACGATGATGACCAATTTGATCTTTCACCCTCCGGTATCATGGACGGTATGACGTCTTTATTCACATACTTCACCTTCTTGAATCCCCTGAATTACGGAATATTTAGCTTTGCTGCTGCACCATTTGCTGCACTAGCTGCCGGAATTCTCGGCATTGCTGCTATCTCGTTTCCTTATGCGTTCACTGGAGGTCTTGATTTTGGTCGTTCTGCGGATAGGACTTCCCTGAGATTCAGACCGAATCTTGAAGTGGTGGTCAATCAGTCCATTCATGACTATAGGAATTGGCAAGAGTGGAAGAGCAAACGGAAGAAGCGCAAGCGCTGATTATAATTCTTTTTCTTGTATTCATCTTTAGGTTAGGCTGTATAAGTATTACTACAGTTCATATATACACCTTATTTATTTATGGATGTTTATTGTTTATAGTAGTGTTTTTTTCTTCTTCTGCTTGTTAATGTAGAAATCTTAAAGTTATTGGTGTTTTTGTTTTTTTTTTAATCCTAGCCTGGTCGCTTTACAAGGGGGATCCTTGCCCAGAATTCACTTCTTTCATGAGATTTTTTTTTTATTCAGTGAAGTGACTAACTTAGGGTTAAATAACGTTTCTCTAAAGTTTCAGGGGCATTAATGAGAATGACAATCTTTTTGTATGAATAATAAAACATTGGAAATTACAATCCTTGTCATTTTATTCTGATATTATACGTTAGATTTAGAACTGTTGAAACTTTGTGATCTGCAGCCATTATTTTACATTAAGATACCGAAACTTTATAACGAGGTCTTCATTAACTTCATCGCTCGATCACTGCAGAACGCAAAGTTTCAAATGATAAACCAAATCACTTATCCCAAAGTAAAAAGTCAAACCGGTGAGTATTGACAATTTAAAAAGAAAAGATGAAAAATCCCAAAGTTGAGTTTAATATTCAAATTCTGTGCTTTCAGACTAGAACCTCAGAACGATCAGGGTCTTAAGGACAACATGGACCAGTCCCTAAGAACAGTAGCCACTCAGCTTCTTAATGTCTCTGGTCCTGAAGAGGCAACAGAATCAAAGCACGAAGCAATCAAACCAAAACTTGGACTTCTGATCCGCAAACCCGATCGAACGATTCCCCCAGCCAAAGAGCCATTCAGTACCCAGCATACCGACAACATGGGATTGGTGAAAGGACCAACACCTGATTTAATTCAATCAGGACGGCCCGTTAACTCAAAATACAATTATTTTGAAGTTAGCCATCCGGGTCAGGCGATGGCGATGACCGACGAGGATCTCGAGCGAGAAGTATTAGCCACTAGGTATCCGAGCTACAAAACCGGCCAGACCACAACCGGAGGCTTGTCAACCTGGATCTTGCTGAATCCGCCGTCATCAACTGCAAAATCGACAGATCTCGACACGCCTGAAGGAAGTTCTCCAGAGGCCTCGACTTCCCAAGCTCCACCTACGGAAACTATCACCACTTCAAAACCACTTATAAAGACGACTCTTCCAATGCAGAAGCTGACATCCCAGAAGCCTACAAAGTCTCCACCTCAAAAGAAGACGAGCCCGAAACCTGATAAGACTACATCATCTTCGGAGACCGTCACCCCGAGGTCTGAAACCGTCACCTCTAGGTCGAGCATTTCCCCAGAACTCTCCTCCACTGTTTTGATGACTGATGAAGACTTGACTACTTTACGATCAACAACCAAAAAGATCACCCCAACAAAGAACACTCCCAAGCTGAAGTCAACAACAGCACGAGCAACAACAATTCTAACTAAAACAACGACGATAAAGGTCGTTAAACCGCCTGCGCGCCCATCGAAGCTTCCAACGATCCGGAAGTCCACGACATCTAAACCCGAAGTGAAGACTTTCAATTCAACATCGAAGATCGAGAAGGTGACGTTCAAACCAGTCCAAATGATCACGACACCGAAGAGTTCAATTGACGTCATTTCTAAGCCGGTGTTCAGTGCTAAAGTCCAAGGATCAATTAAGACAGATCCCAAGCCATCCTCATCTTTGATCGACGCAAGTCCGAAACCAAACAACGTTCTCAAGTTACATCTGAAAAAACCCGTGGACACCGCAACAACCATTCAGATCGATCCGATTAGGGTCAGCGCTCCGGTCTTGACCATTGAGAAGCTAAACAATCCTGAAGAATTGGAAGATGACAAGCCTAGCGGTTTGGAGCCAGTAACCCTCCCCAATACCCAAATCGACGTTAAGTTCGATTTCAACCCAGAGCTGACGACAGTGACGACTTCTACAGAGGCAACCACGACCAAGCGATTGAAGTCATCATCGAAGCGGAAGAAGCACAAAATCCGTAGGCGTAAGCCTTCCACGGCGTCTCCCATGACTTCCACTTCTTCAACCGTTTCAACAACTGCTGCCGAGCTTCCGTCCCAGGAACCTGAACAGCTGCAGACGTCTTCCGCCCCTTCCGCTGATACTTCCCTCCAAGAATCCAAAATAGTTCCCGATTCCAACACAAAGCTAAAAAAGAAGCAGGTAGCGAAGCCAATCACCACGCAGATTTACAACTTCATAAGCCGTGAAGTCATGCCGAGTGTTGGGGTGATGTCGCTGGTAGGTCTAGGTCTCGGGTTAGCCTCCTACTTTCTGTATCCCTTTGGCGGGGCCATCGCCAGAAGAAACTACGAGGTCGAGCCCAATTATAAATACAATTTGGATGAATACGGTGGAAACTACGGACAACGGGAGGAGGAAGTCTTCACGAAGGTCCTCCAGGGTATGAATACGAATGATGGAAAATACGGAAATGTTAAGGATTTCGAGAAGAATTACTACACGTATCAGACCTACGACGGAGCTTATACGGATACCACAAGAAGAGCAGATACGAAATTTTCGACGTCATCGGTTCCGGTTTACAGGCCGGAGAAGACACCTCTCCCTTATGATCCGAAGTACAGGAACAATGGATTCAAGTACACGGAGGTATCGACGACGCCGACCTATTACGATCGTCCAAAGGGCTCAGACTTTGTCGCGGCTAATATCGATCGTCGATTCGTAGTGGGAAGTATTCCGACGGAGTACTCGAGCGAGAAGAAACTACCGGTTGTCACTAGTACCGAAGCCACAGCGCTTGATTTCGAGAAACAGATAGCTCAGAGCCTTCATTTTGGACAAAATCAAGATGGCATCCAGAGGTATAACCAGCCCAACGCCCAAGCATTGAAGGCGAACCAGTATGAAGATATCGAGATCGCTCCGGCTGCGGTCGCCGTCGAGCATGGACCGAGGTCTCTAAGGCTGAACGAATCCGGGGATTCCCCATTGGAGAAGACCCAGTCGAGGGATTCCCAAGTAGAAATAGGCGAGACGAAGAAACGTTCGAAGCGCGATTCTGTTATTCAGTTGATTCCGTCGCGGAGTGAAATAGAAAAGGAGGAGAGGGAGATTGAGGAAGAGGAGCCATTGAGTAATGAGATCATTGACATAATTGATTCGGCACTTCCTGAAGACATGATTGACGTGAAGAAAGAAAAGAAAAAAGGGGGCGCAGGTGGGAAGAAGCATGATGTGGAGACGAAAAAAGGAACGACTGATGGACAAAGGGAGGAATTGACTACGAACTCTTCGATTCAAGGACCGACAACGAACGAGAGTGAAGTCGATGAGGCCTCGACGAAGAGCCCTAAGACAACGGCAGAGTCGGAGTCGTCTCCAACAGTTTCGGTTACGGAGTCTGGGGCTGCTGAGTCGTCGAGCATTGGAGGCGACCCAAATGCCGAGATCTTGCCTCCGACTACGGGATCACCTCAGGAAGGCTTCAGTGTCTTTAATTTCATGAAGAGGGTGGCGGAGGTCAAGTTCAGGCTGGGTCTGACGATCCTGAAACATGCGTCCGAGAGCTTCGCACGGTATCTTGGACACGTACAGAAGAGAATAAATGGGGATGAGTAGGTTAAGTTGTGTTGAGAGCTGAGTTAAGGTAATATAGAAGCCGGTGGGGTTAGGTAAAGATAGATTGAAAGACGATCAATGGTAAATTATAATTGTAATAGATTTCTTTGTTTTCTGTTATCCGTTCTGGTTATTCCTTTTGCAGAGCTGCAAAAGATTTTTATGAAGACATTTGATCAAATCTGATTCACCAAGTGGAAATTATGAACCTCTAGGTAAACTGAAGTCAGCATAAGTTTTTACATCGCTAAGTACCCCCACTCCACGTAATTGCCATTGGTAACCGTGTCCCCACTCCTAAAAACGAAAGAAAAGCATTAAAGTGGGAGAGAGAGAGAGACATATGTGAATCATGAAATTAACTAAATCATCAATATCTCTCTAAAAATGAGGTTCGAAAAGACAAAAAAATACAATGATCCAAAAAGGCAGACCTGAAGTTTTCATATTACCTTAAAGATTCAAGAGTCGTATTTGTTAATTCTTTCTCGAGTGGTATTAAATGCTCTGCTTTATAGGATAAGATCCTCCCTACGCAGTATTGCATTCTTTTTTTTTGGAGTCTCAAGGCCCTCTTGCGAGATTTGAAAAGACAACAAAAATTAGTTAAGAATAAAAAAAACCCATGACGCTGTTAATCCCCCAGAATTAAATAATTTATTGTAAAGTATCGACTAAATTTATGTGACAATGTAAACACTTTATTACTTGTAAATAAATATTGAACACTCAGAATAAATATTTCTACATGAAAAAAATTCTCGTCAATCGCCAGTTGGAAAAAAAAACTATGGCAAAAGTAAATGTAAAACCCATGAGTATCTCCTCTCGATTCACCTGATCTCCAATAAATAAGGGTCTAGATGATCTACAATAAATAATTGTCTGAATTAACTACACGAATAAATTAACTACTGGCTTATCGAGAAGTTCTGTTTCCACTGCACCACCTGGCGATCATGTTCACGCGCTCTGAAGTCCGTTGATCGTCTTTTCCGCCCCAACATTATAGGAATCATCATGGCCATTGTAGCAGGGAGCATTCCAGCACCAACAGCGGCGAGAACCGCTGAATTTGTCGGCCTCCCCACGACCGACGTCCTCAGAGGTCTCTTCTTAACAATTTTCTGGGTCAATTTGCCCGCCTCATACTCTTTCTGGCTTTGATCCACAGTCTTAAAGGTCTTCTCAACCTCGAGAAGTCCACCGTGAGATGTCGTCGTATTAGTTCCATTCAACGATGGTAAAACGGTCAGACGTACCTGAATTTTTCATCGATCATTAATTAGATAATTCAATTGATTGATTCTCCCCGATGGTCGTGCATGCCAACTCGTGAAGAGGAAATCCATTGGACCATTTGTTTTTAAGCGGTTTTTTTTGTCATAAAAAGCGGCAGCTGAGAGTCAAGCGAGGAGGAAGGGTTGATAGAGGTGCTTAGAGCATCAATATCGAAGTTGAAAGTAGATGAGTTGAGGACTTCGAGGATTTTACTATTATATCAGGTGTGAAAATTTGACAGAACATTCGAGTGAATTCTTTAGATTATTCTTTTCTTCCCAATCTCAGCCAATAAGGTTGCAACATTCAACCGAACTACTCTGTATTCAACTCGCAATTATCTGATAATTTGAGCTCTTACCTATTTTTATAAAACAAAAGCAATTAAATGGATTTGACCACTGATTAAAATTGACAGAGTTGAATATAGTTCTTAAATTCAGAAAATTTGATAAAATAATGAATAGATTTGGAAATTGTCTCTATTCTCATTTTTTTAAATATAAAGATTACCTCATAGTGCAGTTTCATCGGCTGAGAGTTGAACGTAAAAATAATCCCCCGAATATAACTCGAGCTTCGAAATTAATCGGATATTTCCCTCCAAGTTCCCTACAAACCAATGAACTTGCCAAATTTTTCAGAAAAATCGTGCTCCTGATTTTGTAACGTGGAAAACTTGACATGTTTATTTGTTTGCAACGAACTTATCGGAAAATATCCGATAATTTGGAAGCTTTCGTGGTATTACAAGTGACGATACTATTGGATTTATATTTAACTCTCAATTATTTGACTCAAATCCGAATGGGAAAATAGTCAATGGAAAATCGGATCCTCGCCGAGTCTCAACTCATTTCACTCCAAACTTTTCAACTGATAATCACCAGGTGTTATAGGATGTTGAATCCGTTAGGACCGACCAACCTGTCGTTTGGATGTCATCACAGGTATAGCAGGATCACTCTCTTCTTTTTTTATCGTGCCATTAGGCTTGAGACTGATATCATCGACAGTCTCGAACTTGAGAGATCGTTGACGTGACTTCTGATAGCCACGATTTGTCGACAAGAGAATCCACTGTCCATCCCCAGTGGAGGGATGCGACGGTGGATGTCTGTTGTCGTAGTTGTATTGGGAATAAAATGGTCTTGTGGGTTTCATATAGCTGGGCTTATCGTTGATGTGATCGAATTTGTTGGGATAATTGGGCCAGTCATTGCCCGACTCTTCAGGGTCCGAGGGAAATCTGTCGTGAAAGGGGTAGCTCGGCTTCGACGGCTGATCATACTTCTCCCAGTTGCTGACGGGAAAGTTGGCGGGCCTGTTATCAGTGATTATATCACTCTGAGGCCGATGGTGGGAGGAGAAGTCCTCCCAGGCGGAGTTGGGGCGCTCTGGTGGCCACTTCTGGGCCTGACTTGGGACTAGCTCGTACTGGTCGTGGGGGTAGGGCGGACGAGTTGCCAGAGACTGAGGCTTAGGACGGTTCTGGGGCTGATCGTAGCCCGGCCACTGGGGCTTTGGCTTCTCATACCTATTGAGTGAATTTTTAAAACTGAGGAACGCAAAATTCTGAAATAGATTGAATAATTTCTGGAAAAAAAATTGTTTACCATGGCTTGTTATTCTCATAGTGCGATTGAGAAGAATAGTCATTGGCCCAGGGTTTTCCACCACTTGGTTTGTCCCACTTGTTGGCCTCCGGCCAGGGTCGCTGAGCATTTGCGTTGGCCTGCCACTTCGAAATTTTACTTTTCGACCAAGGGACCGCCTCAAGGGTAACCCAGCCGTCTCGGTTGTCGTTACCATTGGAGTAGAATTTGTTCCTTTTCACAGTGTCATTGAGGCCCTGAGCAAGCAAACAGTAATATAAGGTAATCCAATTCGATAAAATGCTTTTTTTTAATAATATATATCGAAGTTCCCTTCATGTTATTCACCGCATTCATTGGTGAAAATCCGACTGGACAAATAATCCCTTAAATACCAGCTGTACTGGTGAGGTTTTTCCCAAATGCAATTATTCAGTTGTTTTTTTTTAATATCAGCATTTCTTTTTTTTTTTTTTCAAGCACCATCAGAAAGTTATTTATTTCTTTCATTTCATTTAGTAACTGAAAATTATCTGAATTTAGGAAAAAAAGTATTGAAATTAAAAAATAAAAATAAAAATCAATAAACTCGAGAGCCACTAATGGGCTGTATGGCTACTAAAATGTTAAAAATTCATAAACGTTTTTTAATTCTAGAATTTAAGTTATGTAAATATGTAAATACTGTTGCTACTGAATAAAAACACTTTGGGAAAAAAAACAAAAAGGTTTTGCTCCGGCGGACATCCAAGCTAAGCAGCGTTGAGCTGGGTTAGTACTTGAATGGGTGACCGCTTGTGAACATCTTGCTCGCACAAAAATTACGGGCGGTAGGCACGGTGTAGCGGCTTAGTGTCTTCATCTAGTCCGTATGACAGATGAATACACTAGCACCCTGCGCAATCAGCCGGCTGTGCGGATGGGATTTTACGTGGTTTCCCGCGCAGCCCTAGCTCGAATGGGGGGCACAGCTGAGTGTAAGACGGCCATGATACCGCAGACAATCAGGAGAGGAACGAAAAGGAGGAGATTGCAGGCCAGGTCAGGTTTTAAGCCGACAATAACTTCGATAAAACCAATGAAATAATAATAATCCGTCAAATACCACTCGTGCTCCAAAATTAATCGTATATTCATCGCAAGCCTTCCTTGTTCAGGAATTATTGTGTCAAATTTTGCAGGCTAACAATCCTGAGTGCGAAGCACGAACGAAGCGGTCAGACAATATCCAATAATTTTGAAGCCCTAGTGCTACCACTACTGATAATTTCCCTCTAGCTTTGAAACTGTTTCTCTAATCAAATCTAGCCGTTAAATATTAGTTTGTCGAGTGAAAAAAAATCATAACGGAAGTCAGAATCGGAATTTTAATTTGCGGAACTTCTCGCTCTTTGTCCTACGCAACAAAACAATCTGGGATTATTCGATAATTTTGGAGGTCTTGAGCATAATTAGGCGTGCATTTCAGAATATGTTTTTTCTTCCTTTCTTTTCCTTCTACCACGAAAATTCAACAACGAAATTAGAGCCAACGATATTCTAGAGAAAATCCCTCCGTAAGTGGTAATAAAAAATCCGATACAAATCCCACAGAATTCTTGAAATGACTGGGTTTCACAATGATTTTTTTCCCTTAATGATCCTAAATAGTAATGCCCTTCATGAGTTCCCCAAAATCACCTCTGAATTATCCAAGGAGGGCGTAAGCCCGGCGATAGCATCCTCCGTGGATACCGAGGCCTCAGTGCTCTTCCCCGTATCAATCTCGAGGAGAGTAACCCCAGGAATTCTCGTTGTCTTGGAGTGATAGAGCGATTTCTCCGTTGTACTCCTGATCTTATTAGCATACTCATCTAGAAACTTGTTGAGCACATCGGGATCGAACGTGGAGCTCTCGACGAACGACTTGCGCTTGTCATGGTTAACTTTTAGGCCAGCTCGGCCGAGCGAATCGTCATCCTCGAGTCGATAAATCGCCCTCGACTTATCTCTCTCGCCACTCTCCACCTGTGGCTGGGCTGTTTTCAGGTCATCAGACTGCAGTTTAACGTAGTAACGAGTGTCGCCGGTGGTTTTATCCACTGCCAGGACCAACAGCAGAATCGACGCAAGTCTCATCAACTCCATCTGTACATATAAAAAAATAAATATATTTTTTACCAAATTTAGTGACTATCTTATAACATCATTAATTGAGAATATTCGTTCTTATCAGAGCATGTGAAAAAAATTTAATAAAAAAAAATCTAACGAGTTCACTAGAAAATTCTGTTACAGTTCTACTGAACTTTCTATTAGTTTTCGTTGGTTCTAGTTGCAAATGATACAGTTTTTCTGTGTGTTTTGGTTTCAATGGGAGTGTTTAATGGAAAATACTCGATAGAAAGAATCTAGAGAGTTTGATGTCTATATCCAAATTATTTTAGCGAGCCATCCTCTGTAGAAATTAAGACAGCGAAAATTATAGAAATACCTATTGATAAAAATAGATTTAATCCTACAAGAAAATGAAGACCTATCATTTTTGTTTTTTCTTTTACAGATTTAGAGAGAAAAACATTCGGAGGAGCACGCGGAATTTTTTCTCTTCGGGCCGTCTGACCAAAAATTTCCGTATCTCCTATATGTCTTCTCTCTCTCTTCTATATGTCTTCCTCGCTAAAACTGAATTCTTCAACCACTTTTCGACTCATAAGTATTCTCAGATAGCTCTGATAATAAAAAATTGTGGAAACTCACTGGTAGATTAACATTTGATTTATTTTGATTGATAAAATGAAATTTAGGATTTCAGTACTCTATTTTTTTCAACTGAAGATTTTTCGAATTTTACTGTGGAAGAATTGTTCGTCAAGGGGTTCGTTTATAATTTTTAACACAAATACTAGAATTGTTGTGAAACGGAAAAAACGTGATTTTAGGCTTCCGGCCGGGTTAATTTTGATTTAAAAAATCATATTTTCTCATAGAAAAAAAATGTAATTCCAAATTCTAGAGGACTGATTTTGCAAAATCTCTCTTCTCGGTTCCTTTTCTGCATCGGCCAACTCGAGTTTTCCTCTGAATTGTAAAATTCAATATGGAATATCAAGTTCACAGTCTGTCAGTCTGGATCTGTATTAAAAATATACATCACATGATTTTTTTGTCACTTTTCCAGATGAAAATCATGATTTTTTAAAATTTGAAAGAACCACATTAATTTTAGAATTTGAAATTTTTGTCTACCAATTCTTTTGATTATTCGACTTGACTTTCCTTAAAATCGATCGTATAAAATCTGAAATTACTCGAATTGTGCTGTTAACTGGTAGATTAACGTTATTGAAAAAATGAAAATTGGGGATGTTCTTTGGCAACACTTATTGTTTACAAAGAAAAACTCAACAAAAGTGATGAGAGCCCTTTCAATGAATTTGACCCACTTGACGAAGACTCCTTCCTCTTACCAGTCTACAACAAAATTTCACAAGACACAACATTCTCACGTTTTAATCCTCACACACGTGCGATTAATCTCATGAATGAATCAATCAGCTGAATCACAGAGATGCGAAAAAAAATCACGAATAGGAGTTGAAAAAAAATGGAATCTCAGACTGATGACCTCAACTGTTCAAGGTCCGAGATGGCTGTGGGTCTCGGTCTATGTCCTCGTTTGCTTTTAATCCAGATCCCCACTTCCTCGAACGAATGGTCCATTTTTCGTCTCGCTCCTTTCACGCGCTCCAAGCGAATTGTCTCTTCCATTCTCCCTCACATTCTCCGGTCCCTTTGTCTTTGCTACGCAGAATGTCCCTGTAATAATGAAAATAAAAACAAACCTCCGTTAAGAATTGGCGGCGATATTTCACAAGATATTTCAATTATTCCGCGCGGGTTTATGGGACAAATGCTTTTCGTCGTAAATGTTTTCTTATCGAGGGGTAATGGGCTCTCCGGGTTGATGTTGCCGGTGGAGATGTTTGTTTGAGTTTTTTTGGTGATTATTATTATTTTTTTTTTAAATTTTAAGTGACACACAGAAATCGTCAACTCTTCATCGTCACGGTCTAATTGTCCTGATGGCAACTGAAACCTCGGTTGGAGTACTCAAAGTGTCTTTTAGTCTCCTTTCCCTTGGTGCCATCCACTCTCCAACGAAATTATGATTTTCTAAGTGGCAATGGAATGGGGCGGATACTAGTTTAATTAGGATTGGAATGCCTGGGAATTATTGTTATTTTAGAAGATTAAAGAATTAAAATTAACTTCATAGGAGAAGTTAAAAATACTCTTATTAGAAAATATCATAAATTTTATAGATATACAACATTTTCGATCTTGATGCAATAAAAGACAACAGATATTTAAAAAATCTAAATAAACTGATGTGGAAATGTTTTATTTTTATTTGTATGAAAATGAGGAAAAATCCCTATTGTCCAGTTTTCCCATTTCACTTTAGATTTTAAATCTAGAGCGAGTGTATAATATTTTGTTATTCAATAAAGCCAAAACAACAATGTAAAACAATATTGCGTCACGACATATTAGGAAAGACTCTAGCTCTATTAACTCCTTTATTTGGAGGATAAAAAATCGATGTAACTCTCGTGTGCATAGAATTTGTTATCTCCTCTGTACACATGATGGAAAATAATCCTGAACTTTCACCGACGAACAATTTAAACTCGCCCTCAAACTGGTTTTATCACTGAGGGATAAAAATAAAACTCGACTCTATTCCGGGGAAGGGGGGGAAATGATTCTCTGATCACTTGCAATTGATATACCACAGTGGGATGTACGTTGAGGTAGGTCACCGCGTGCTCGCACGTATTCTCTCGTCATCCGCGCGATATTCTCGTTGTTGTTTTCTTCTCTGGTGTGTTTTTTTATGTCTTCCTCGGTGCAATTTAATCGTTCGACTTTCACGTGTAAATTCATTTTCTCTGTCGAGTGCACCCTCCGGTTTTATCGGTAATTTTTGTTTTTCCAGAGGAAACTTGAGATTTCTGAGTTGTTAACACGATTTCGTTGAGTTGACTTGAATATTTTGCAGTCTCCCGGATATTCATTTTTGTTTTAGAATATGTAAAAAGTCCAACTGGAGCTCCATCGCAAGGTTGGCATATGAAAATTTTCAATAAATTGTATATTTATCAATGACAAATTGATGATTACGCGTTTTTGTATGGCTTACCAATTATCAATATCAATTTACCGATCAAATATACTTCTGGGGAGAATTTATTATTGGAGTTTCCGGCATTTAATTATTCACAATCAATATGTTTGGCAAAATTATATTGTTTTCTCAGTGTAGGATGACTAAATTCAAATTTACAATTCCATTGATTATCAAATGTCATAAAAAATTTCAGTTACTCTTTTTCAACAGCTCAGGTATGAAATAGCTTCTTAAATTCCCTAAAATTTTGTATTGAATTGTGTCACGTATGGAGCAATCATTCCACAGAATGTAAATCTTTTCTCAACAAATAAGATATGGTCTTACTTCAAGAACAACGAAAGTAAGAATCGAGAGTTGTGTGTATTAAACATTTTTCCTAGAAACAAGGAATTTCCTTTCTCCAAATGCAAATTAATTGGCACAGAACTCTCCAGTTTGGGCTGTTAATTTTAGATCCTCTTATCGTTTTTTTTTCTCTCATCTTGGTGAGGATGAAAACGGAGCAGTGGAACCGGGTCAAGACAGCTGAATTTCGCTAGAAAGTTTTTCCTCATTGTTATCCCTCATCTGGCCGCCTCGGTCGCTTCATTTTCTCACACTCCTAATGTTCTTTTTTTCTTCCACATGACAACCCCCCTCCCTCCTTTCCACGCCAAAAATGGCCATTCACAAGGCGGAAAAGCATTTCACCAGGTGGTGGAAATCATCCCACAAGAGAGCCAATGGTCAATGTAAGTGGACTGACCGACAATGAAAGTAGCATTCGCGCCTGTTTGATGCCCATTTACTCCTCGTTCTCTTCCTTCAACTTCAATGATTTTTTGCCGTAATCATGAGGCTGTGACCCCCTTACCTAGGGCCTTACAGTAGGCCAGCCACAAACATTGAAGACCACAAGATACGGGGTGTTCAAAAAATTATACAATATTTTTGTATAAATAGAAAAATATGGAGGGGTTGGGGCCGTATATGATTTCATCGATTTTAAGGGATTTTATTAGAATCACTTGAAATTATATGAAATCACTTACAATGAGTTAATTGGGTAGATGAGAAATTTCGTTTTGATATATATAGAAAGGGAGATTACAAAAAAAAATTGGGTAGCTTGGCAACTGATCATGATAATCCTTAATGATTAATTCCATTACTCTTCTAAAATTTTTTTCTGAATAAATGCGAATTTTTTTTGCACACTCTGCAATACACTGAGATAAAAAAAACTTTTGTTGTTACAAGAAAATATTTTTTTGTCAATATGAAAATATGTGGAATTGCTGGATCAACTCTTTTGCTTTCACATTGAGGGAAATGTCGTTTACCAAATTTCGATTGCCTTGCCTTGTAAAAATCTTCAATTGTCAGCGTCTTCCCATCAATTCACTTAATTTGCATTCAATCTAGTTTGACAGAATGTAAGAACCCATGAATTCTGGAACTAATGACTCATCATGTCCAACTGAGAAATTCTTGTTGCAATTGCAGGATAACCACTTCCCTTATAAATTCAAGAGTATAGACAATTAATCTTAAATAATGGGTTCTTTGGGTAAGAGCTTACGTAAGACAAGTCTTGGTGAAAATCAAATGCTAGATAGATCAGCAACTTCATGGAGCTATGTGAAGAACATCATTTCTATTCTTGAGAAAACTTGAAAATTCTCTCGGAACGAGTAAATCTCATTCTGTTGAAATATTTTCTTCGTCCACTAAGAATTACATTATTTATCCGGAGATTTCATGACTTTAAAAATTGACAAGGGAATATTTGGTTGTTTCCAGTGAGTGAACTTCCTCTTGAAAGTAATTTTTTTCTCTCAGTGTTCGAATCCTCAAAAAAAATCCTGTTATGATTCTAGGAACACACTGTATCTCAATAAGCTATAAATATCGAATAGCCCGCCATAAAATGAAATTTCTTTTCTTTCTTCGGTCTATCATTCTGCAGCGCGGGAAATCGATCCCATTTTTCTCTATCCCACTGTCGTGACGCAAATGATACTTTTGTCCTGGAAATTATAAACAATCGGTACAATTTCTCGGCCAAGAGAGCAGAAAAAATGGGGAGTCCGGTGAGAGGGTCGTGATCCACTGTGATCGATCCTATTCCTTTGTTGGCACTTGTTCTTTAATGATTGACTTGGGCGGTAGAATGTGGGAGTGGTGGGTGGTAAGGGGAGGGGACGGAAAAATTCTTAGACCCACGTATTTTGTTCTACTGACCGAGACAAGGTAGATCAGAGGGATTTGAGGGAAGATAAAGGGAGGTTTAAAGGCCTTCAAAGGCTTTTAAGTTTTTCCATAATCTTCCCTTAAATCCAGAGATGTCTGGAGAGAACTATTTTTCGACTAGTTTTTAGATATACCTTTCACAATTGACAATGTGTTATTGTGAGCTAATCAGAGACGCAGGGGAAAGTAAACTGGATTCAAAGTGCGTGCCGAAAGTGTTTTCCAGGGTATTTTTTTCATGATTTCACTTCTCTCGCTCGTTTGCTTTAGTTGTCTTGAGCGACTATTATGCCCTGCTTACTGAAGTGGGTGCGGAAAAGAAGAAGTGTAAACAAAGAAATGGCTTTTCTGTGACTCCCGGCTAATTTTGGCATCAAAGTACTTTGGCAACATTTTTTTGTCTAGGAAAGAGGTAATCATTTTTTTGGTAAAAACTTCTCATGACTTTTTTCAAGTACCCGAAGTTTTTGATAAAAATTAAATGAAAAATGAAAAAGACATGGCCAATTTGTCACATTTTTTCATCAAATTCGTTTGTTCATAATTCCCAGAGAAAATCCAAAACTGAAGAACACATCCCCTAAAACGATTGAAGTTATTCCCTCTATTGTATCCATAAAAAAAATTGTGAAATTGCAACAGCAAACGCAGTTTATTACATTTTTCGCAACAAAAAGAAAGAGAATGAAAACGGCAGCAAGTTGACGGAACAAAGCATCTCCTTGCGCATCTGACGATTGATGCCACCTGGACAATTGGAGTGAACGACGATTAAACCGAATTACCCGGTTTGTATTAGATTTTCACGCTTTTTAAAAATTCGAGAGACACGAGCTAGAGGTAATAAGAATGAGGAGCGCCAACGGCTACGGTTTAGTTCACGGACTTGGCCAACGGTGCAAAGACGTACGTCTCCCCATTTGTATCAATTAAAAATTCCCTCACACGATGACAGGGATAACTATATTCAGAATAATCGTGTGGCTCACCGTGATCAGCCCTGGAGTCATAGCTGAATCATCGACTGAGGAGCACAATCCCCCAGTAAGTGAGGACGTCCGAGAGTCGGAGGAACTGTCGACGTCATCCTCGTCATCGGAATCGCCAGTGTTAACATCAACGTCTATATCGCTGTCATCATCATCATCACCATCGTTACCATCATCATCATCATCATCATCCTCATCATCTTCATCATTATTATTATCATCACCATTATCGTCATCATCATTATCATTACCAGCAACATCAGAAAAGCCTTCAGACCAATCCCTGAGAGCATCGGGAAAAGTCTTCACCCCAAGTGTGTACCTCGGAGAAATTAAAGAAGCAAACTCCGAACCGCGAATATCGACATCAGTTCCCTTCAATAACGTTCAACACGTTCGATTCGAGGGATCTATCGGTCTGGATGGCGACACGGGAGTGATCTATCGACCACACGTCGATCATCATCACTACCATACCGATCATCGGCAAGAGGACTATCATTCCCCAACTTACGCGGAGGGGTATCTGACTGTAGAGATGCCTACAAAGCCGATATACTATACTTCCGAGGAGCCCAATCACTACGTCAATGTTGAAGTTCAACCACATCAACATGAACATCCACAAGAACACCCACAACAATACGAACATCAAAATTCCGAAACAGTTCAGCCTCATCAGCATCTCCAAACAGTTCAGGCCTACGAGCATCACCCGCATCTCCAGACTCTTCAGCCCCATCATCCTCATCACCATCAACACCAAACGAAGTACGAGTTCGAGCCAATTCACTATCAACATCTCGTCCCAGCTACCACCTACTACCACTACAGCAGTCAACTTCCCCCGATACGCAGACCGGAGGTCACCCTGACGAAGCCGGAAACATTGCTCTACCTGTCCTCCCACCGCGAAACACAAATGATGAAGACTCGAAAGTTTCCGTACAAGTACTATGAATCGAACGATGATATTCCGATGAATTACATCGAACAAGGACACGCTTTCCCGACTCAGCCCATACGGTAAGCACAGTGGGCGATGATTATTTTATGACGCTACAGGAATGTTTATGATTTACCCTGATTGTCTACAAGAGAGAAACATATTTTATAAAAATCACATATCCTTTGATGCGTAAAAATAATAACAAATACTGAAGTGCTTGAGTGAGTTCTTTTTTTCAGGATCTCGCCGTGGAAAAAGTTGATAAGTTTACTCGGAGCTTTTTTGCCGTTCGGACTGCTCTTGGCGGCGCTCAGGCCAAATGTCAGAATTGACAGGAATACTACGCTTTATGACACACGTGAATTTACATTCTATTTTGAGCAGAACTAATTGTTAATTTAATTCCATACCCGATAGTTCGCGGCGTAGAAATGTTATGAGAATCTTCTATTAATAGAAGTTCAATGTAGGGGAGACCCGGGCAAAACGGAACACCCAATTTTTTTCATTTTTTTCTTTTTTTTACGATCTACTCTATGCCAGGCAGCTCGGCAGCTAGGAGACTAAGAGAATATAAAAAATGAAAACTAAAATGTTCTTTTCAACAATTATAAATGTATTACAAAATAGAAAACGATATTGACACGAACAATTGATAATAACGATTTTAACGTAAAATTGCGTTGGCGAAATTTACGGGTAATTGAATATTTATGATGTGGTCCGCTTAGATGAGCGCAGAACGCGCTGATGGATTGTCTCTTCACTGGAGGAAGATGAGGAGGAGTCTAGAACGTCGATTGGATAGCCTGAATGGCCTGAATCATAATGTGTTCAGGCCAATTTTGTCGGTCTGTCTTGCTTTTATAGTCGTAAACCATCGTCTCCGCTCCTCGAATGTATCCTTACTGTGTTTTGTACACTTTTACACTAATCAATTCACACTATCTTCACACTATTTGCTATTTTCGAACTGTTTTCCACTGCCTTTAGATTTCCACCA
>JAPYZN010002204.1:54-12744 GCA_030522865.1 Psyttalia lounsburyi
TGCTGAATGAATTGATTCAACTTCTTTTGGCTTGTGTGAAGAAATCGGTTTCTTGTCATGAGCAAATTGGCCTAGTTTTGTTTTGGACGGATACAAAATCTCTTGACGAATATTTTCTCTTACTCAATGTAAGATATCTTGAAAATGTACGAGGTATCAATGTCTTGATATAAGTACCGACCTACTTCTGAACAAACTTTTTCTTCCCAGTGTAAAATAACCGCTGAAGCTTGTACGCAATTCGCGGCATTCCTTTAAATGCATAATATACTCGTCGCTTTAAAGAGCACGGGATAAGTTGCAGAAAACGGAAAGCCAGTGTTATCGATCTGGCAGTAATTTCAGGAAGCAAATTAAGTACGCCAATCTCCGCGAAGCGATGGAACGTGATTATTCTATTACCTTGCATGGATGAACTATGCTGTAGCATGGCTGACGGAGGGAGTTGTATTCCTGATACAACAGTGTGTTCAGGATCCAGGCAAGTTTGAAGAACGTGAAGATAAATATTCATTGTGGATGTTATCGGCAATGGCTCGAATGTGAGATGATAGCATCATCTTTGAATAGAGATTTACTAAACATGAATCTTCATTAATGTCAACATCCAAGACAGCATCTAATCGATTACTGAAGATGTAAGAGTGAAGGACGAGATGATGATGAAGGTAACGCTGAGGGAACAAACAACTTTTGACAAAGATGATTCAATTGATTCCTAAAAGAAAATATGCCCTTGGGAGTTTTAAAATAATGCAACCTCTTGATTAATCACCTACTCTTAGAGTGAGAGACGAAATTATTGCAACGGAACGAAATTGTCTTGATCCGCTAGGCATTTTGAGCGTTCTTAAAATTATAAATCATGGATATTCAATAAATTCATGTAGTTTGACT
The DNA here is from genome assembly GCA_030522865.1 of Psyttalia lounsburyi. Classification (NCBI taxonomy): domain Eukaryota; kingdom Metazoa; phylum Arthropoda; class Insecta; order Hymenoptera; family Braconidae; genus Psyttalia; species Psyttalia lounsburyi. Next base: position 952 of record JAPYZN010002204.1, read on the forward strand.
TAGATCTAGTTTTTTAGTTGAACTAAGGCTAATACCTGATGTATTGATCTAAGAATCTATCTTTTATCTTAATCTTTCTCACACTTGAGTTGATATAAATAAATTGTCTTCGTCTCAAGTTTTTTTTTTCTTCTGGTGTAGGATAGCCAGCTCCTGGAGTTGATTTCCGAATGGCCTTGGGGTTTTTCGTTCCGCCGCAATAATTCCAATTCTCTTTGATACAATATCATGACTAATTATTATACACAAGTAAAACGAATGCTCCCCTTAACCAACGTATCTATGCTGCTCATTATTCTCCATGCGGTAGAATTCAAGTGGTCAGCTAAAGATACAGTTGAACTGGCGCTTGGCAAACCAAACACAACGCCAACAGACAAATAGGATACGAGCGGCTGTAAACAATAATTTAGCATAATCGTTTGGCCACTGTTGGACGTATGTGTATTGTCCTTTGTGTGTACGTACGATCTACGACTAAACACAAACGTTGAGAACCCAAAGCTGAGGGGCTGAAGGGCCAGAGGGCGAGGGGAGGAGGGGAGGATGTATGAAGTGGGGGCAGGTTGCCCTCCAATAACCACAAAACGGGCAATCGCAAACACAGGATGGAGAGAGGGCTGGAGGTCACGCCTGTCGTACTTTACTGTCGTAATCCCAATGCAAACAGCGCATAATACAGACATATATACGGGCTAACTATTCGCACTGTACTCTTTTCGAGTTGAATTTACGCAGCCCTGAAAGTCAATGATTTACACGATGTTGGGTGGATTCGATTAATTAGCTGGATTTCGATAATTGATGACGCCGGCAGTGACAAGTCGGAAAAAGGTGATGGTATAAATGAGGAATGTCATTATCAAATTAATTGGGGGGACATTTTGCGGAATTGTCAGGTCAATTTTACCTAAAATCATGAATTTTTTTTGACACTATTCGTAATTTTTATTTAGATCGCTTGAAAATTGATCATACCGCCCTCTCAATTTTTTTATAGGACAAAGTGACTGGAGTTGATTTCGTAAGATTTTTTTTTTAATTTTGGAACTGAAGGAAAAAACCTCTCATTTAAAAAATAACGAAATTTTCGGGAAAAGTAAGTTAAATTTTTTTTTGGTTCACTTTTCCTTCGGGCCTATTTTTAAGACATTCTGATATTTCTTGCATCTAAAGGCCATTTCCGCCTTTTCTTGGGACGAGAAAAAAAGTACTATTGCTTGTAAAAATAAAAAAATTGAAAAAAAAACTGTGACAACCCGTCCGAACAAAGAGAATTATCACAGTATTAACATATTTACTGCAGAATGTATTTAATTGAAGTATTTTTTAGTGGTTCCATACTCGGATGTTAAAACTTTGAAAAGATCTGACGTAATTTTAGAATAAACCGGTAAGCCGGCGAGAGCTGTCAACAGTATCTCACAATGATTGACACTAACTCTACGGGATTATTCCCTGTAATTTCTCTTCTGGACGCTGTCCAATCGTGCGGAAATAATGTGCAGAGGTTCCTCATTGTTGAGGAACACAATCCCGTATTAATTTTCATGGATTGCCGCATTGATATGTCGCGTTGATCTAGTCATCCGCTGGAGCCTCACTTTAATCAACGCAATTCTGACATTGACGATAAATTGATTCACTGTCAAAAGCCCTTTTTATGTCATTACCGAAAATATCAGGGAAAAAACGGTGACAATTTCTAGATTGAAAATTGTCGAAGTGGTTTGGTCTTTACGAGGCAAATCAAAAAATCGAAAAATTAAAAATTTCGCCTGTTCTCTTTATTATTTTCATTCTCAGTTTCTATTTTTTATTTTCTCAATTAATCTATCCATAACTTTGTAGTCAAGTGCTTTTATTCCATTGTATTTTTTGTGTTCTGTCGGAATAAGTTGAAAAAAATGGCGACGGCAATGCCAATGAGTCTAACTGAGCCTAACTCTGTCTCTCCATGTGTGGAGATTGAGTTATTGACTCCTGAGTGTGGCGAGCAAAAAGAATTGCTTGGAATTAGGAGGAATGGGGTTTTATATATCGCTTTCAAGTTTCGTTTTGTGAACTCCAAAACTCATTCAAAAAGTTGGAAATTGCACGGGACGGAATGAATAATAAAGCATTCATCCCGGGATGCTTGAGGTGAGTTATATTGATTTCATTTTTTTTTATTCTGGACATGTGTGGTTTTTCAGAAGTTGATTGGCTCGAGAATTCCCCTGATTTTTCCGGGCTTCCCCAACTGTATTATAAGCTCATCCAGTGTTTCAATGAGTTTTCTCCACAAGGCCCCCGCGAATTCCGGAATTATGAGACCTTTCAGACCCTTGAAAGTCAATATCAAGTTCTACAAAAATGATTGTCCAATATAAAAATACTTATTGACCTTCGAAAAACATTTCATGCATAATTTATTATTTGATAATCTAATAATCCCCATTTTTTCCTGATATTGCAAATTAACTCGTCTCCAAAATTCCTTTTCTACATCGAGCTCAACAAGTAAAAGCCAAATACTAAACACAAAAACACAAAAAAAAACCCATCCTAAAAATTGAGTTATCAGGAGAGTAGTTTGGTTGGTGGGTCGATCTGTGCTGGCATCGCATTACTTGTAAAGCCCGCGGGCTTCGTTTCACCGACCGCTTCATCCGGTCTTATCCGATAAAATGCTAATTCTATTTAGACACTGTACAAGCGACGAGAGAGAGAGAGAGAGAAAGAAAGAGAGAGAGAGAGTGAGAGAGAGAGAGTGGTCGGTCCTACGGCACGAGAGTTCGTTTAATTTCACCCTGTGCACTCACAACCCTCCATCTTCCTCCTGGTCTCCCCGCGGTAGAACCCGCCGCCCTCCCCCTGCCACCCACCCCTTCCTTCCCGGTGTTATGTGTAGCGATTTAATTCACCATAGAGTGTAGACAGGCGACACGAGAGAAGAAGAAAGACAGTACTCGAGGGTATGACGAGGGGTGGAGGCTTAAATGGGTGGAGGTAACTCGGTCAAGCGTGGAAAACGTTCAACTCTCTGACGATGATAATCCCCCACTCCTTTGGCATCTTTATCGTAGTGAATTTACATGACAATGAGCCAGTGAAGCAAATGTCCACGAAATAACTAATTTTCGTAATGCAGAATGAAAGATGATTACTAGAAGTTTGTGACAAATTTTCGGCGGTGTCGTAAGTAACTACTGGATAAATGACAATTGTGTATGACCTCTGTCGCCTGCGCCAGACAATCAATTACGGTTAATGAGAAATTTTCAATTAAGAAGGAAAAGGAGATGGAATGTTTTCGGTTGGTATAATTATTCCCATTCCAATCTTTGTACGCAGGAAAATTGTAAATTAAGGCTACGCGAAAATGAGCCAGGAGGGTCTAGGAGAGGGATACACGGGGTCATATGATGCGTGGAGATAATTAGGTTGTATGGGGTCACGCGGGGTCTCGCGAGTCCTTTTCATTTTGACTCCATTTTCGTTAGTCTTCCTGTATAATGAAAGGGTAAATTGAAACAACCCAGGCAGTTTTAGGAGCCAATGGGGACAGATTAGGGGTCCGGAGAGTGAGGATAAGCCTTAGGAGGGTCACACCGAGGATCAGAGAGGAGTATGACCCCTGCAGGCAATTAATATTGCCGACACAGATAAATACGTACGGGGAAAAGATCAGAAAGTCATGAGTGAGCGAAGCCTAAAGTGAATGACTTCTGGGCCTGATATATTTTTTTCGCCGGTGAGTGGGTCTTGGGAATGTCAGTTGAATGGGGTCACATGGCAAACATACTTTCATTATATAATTATATTAGATATATTTAATGTACTATACTATAAAGCCTGTACATTATATAGACTCTTCATAAGATTCATTGGGAGATTATATGGCGACATAATTAATTTTCGTAATACATAATGAAAAACAATTAGAAGTTTGTGCGAAGTTGCCAGTGGTGTTGGGAGTCACTCTGAGGGAAATGATAATGTGTATGGCTTTCTCCATTTGCGCTGAGCAATTAATTACGGTTAATGAAAATTTATCGATTAGGAAGTGAGGGTCAATGGACGAATTTTGGTCTGGGCATCCATGCATTTTCATGGAAATATTTTCCCTCAATGAAATTGTGACTCGAGAGGATTCAGAAATTTTCAGGGCTTACGAGGGTCAAAAGAGTGTTTATGAGGGCAAGAATGAGGGTCTCGGGGGTAAAATTAAGGTCACGGGCGTCATGAGAAGATTATATGACCTTAAAGGGTCATTGGGTCAGGTGAGGGGTATTTGGGGTCAAATGGAAGTTGTACAGGTATATTGGGTCATCTAGGGTTGTCTAGGGTTAAAAAAAGGGTCTTCATTTGGAGAGCATACGTGATTACATGGAGTTCTATGCGAAGGTCATCTGAGGTTCATCTGGGGTCACACGCGAGTCATATCGGGGTCTTTTTTGAGACCCTTAGTTATTGGGAAGGGTAACTCCCACTTTCATGAAGGACTTTTCAAATGAGGATTTTTTTTTCAAAGGGACAACCGTGTTTACATCGAATAACGGAAAACTACGTATCTTGTTTACACGGATCAGGGAAAAATTGGTTGGACAAAATGAACATTGTCATGCATCCACAGGGAATGTAGTGGCCTGCTGTTTCAAAATGGGTAGCTAGAGAGATAGAATACGGGAGAGAATCGAAAAGGGAAATAGCAGTCGAGTGTTCGGTGGCGGGGAGGGTTTTCAAATTTTCACGTGAGTAAATTGGACAAATGTGGTTCTGATTGATTCCACGATAGACACAGTGTGGACATTGACAACTAAACGACGTCAGGTCGCTTTTTTTCAATATTTTTAGCCGTTTGACTGACAGGCGTTATTTCGCCGGTTGGCGTATGATGACAGCCATGGGGGAGGGGAGGGAGAATTCACTTGAAAAACGGTTTTTTAATATTTACCATTTGGAATTTTTATTTCACGATATCGGGAGTTTCTCCGGACTGACGAAGATTTATTGTGATGAAAAAAATGAATTTAGAGATATAAAACTGACGTGAGTCTATGGGTGATTGTAAAAAAATTTTTATCCAAAATATCCGGTACATTTTTCCGAATTTTTAGTTCACATTGAGAATTATCAGTGAAAAAAATCGTTGATTTAATTAAAATAAATCATTTTTTAATTATTGAATTGATTTATTAAATTTAATGAACGTTTGATTTGAACTTAAACAATTATTTCTTCGACTCAATGAAATTTTCTTGTTTGAAACAAGCGAATAAGTTCAGTTATTTGTAACAACTGATTAATTGAATACGACAAAAAATAAATTTGTTTGATTCAAATGGGTTATTTCTCTGGATGTATGAAATTTATACAAGACCTCCTTATTCGTTTTCAAAAAATTTCAATCATCCGAAAACTAATGGAGAAATGCAATTGAACCTAGGAATTGAACAATTAATTTCCCAGGATTTTCCTGTTTGGGGGATATCACTGGGGTTTCTTTAATGACGTCCATCACCGGCTTTATTGGCTCATAAGTGAAGTGTTAATTAAACGCTCTGAACATTATTGGGGCGAGGAGATTCAATTTTTTTTACGACAGCTACTTATAGTGGATTCGTCTTACGTGACGATGAAACTGAATTATGAGATTATGTTGGACGAATGAAAATTCGTAACTGTCGCCTATGCCATCGAAAATAAATTTCCCGAAATCATAATCACCCGATAGAGTGATCCAATCCCCTCATCGATACGTGACGACCGCGCTATCTCGAGCCCTGATCCCCCCGAGATGACGGCCACTTCAATTTTCCTCTAATCCCAAGCAGCTGTCCACGCTTACCCCTGGGGGATTTCATCTCTCTAATATCACGACGCGATTCTCAACCTCTCCACTCCTCTTTCCATCAACTTGAGGACCAAGTGAAAGCAGACACGAAGCTATCCCTCTCTTCGTCGTTCTACTTCTTCAGTAGTGGTGGACGGAGGTTACGAGGTGTAACCTCTCGTCGTCACATTTTTTAGAGTCTATATACTCCATATATATACACTTTTCGATTGCGCCCTAAAAACTAGCGGTTTCAAGACGTCTTGAACTGAAATAATGGATATAAAAATGTCTCTAATTGGCTGAATTGGTAATAATAGTCATTTCGAATTCAGTAAAATAAAACTTTTTTGATATGTTAACCTGAGATTCATGCACAAACTGATTTTTCAATTTCGCTATATTTAAATTGACACTTTCAAAAGACACATAAAAAGGCAACTTCAATTTGCGATTGATATTGGTTTAACTTGAAACTTTCCAAAGTTTTAATTGATAATTGAATTACCGTCAATTGAGATTTTTACGTCTTAAGTGAAGACCTACAAAATTCAATTTAAGTACCAATTGGAGACTTCCAGGTGGATCAATAGTATATTTCGTAACGAGTGAAAAAAAATGGTCTTTGGCGAGCGGGAGGTTCATATCATGAGCCGAAGGCGAGTGATATAATCCCACGAGTCAAAAACCACTTTTTTCACGAGTTACGAACATAATTTTTCATCTCAATGTGTCGGAAAAGTTACTTTGTGTTACGAACAATATTTTCCATCTCAATGAAAAGTTACTTTTTCGACACAGCGTGATGAAATAGTATATTTTTCACCTAGGGAGAAAAAGTAGACAAGTCGTCTTCACGTGCAAAATGACGACCAGAGCCGCAGGCGAGGGTTGTAAACACTTGGAGACTGCTTGTCTGATTCTCCTCCCGAGAGTTGAATACGATCTTTCTGCCAAAATGGGCGAAAGTGAGTGTCTTTAACCGAGCAAAGCGAGGTTAGAATTTTCACTTTCGATCCATGTAGACAGAAAATACCATTTCCGCGTCTGCCGTTGCCCTTGCCAAGTCTAAAATTCAGACTAACGCGAGTAACTTGGCACACTTCAACCTCTTCATTCAATCCCTCCAAAGACCTCAAATCAATCTTAAAAATTTGTAATCATATCTTAAATCTTTCAAGCGCCTGAAATCGACAGTATCAAAACTCAAATAAAGTTTCCCAATTCAATTGAGCCTCTCGAAAATCTCAATTTAAACCTACAAATTCATAATTTCAAGTTTCAAAATGAGATACCCCTTGATCTGATGCATTCGTAACTCTAACGTTAAAATCCTCCGACCTCCACTCGAAATTACCAAGAATCTCAATTTGAGATGGTGGAAAAATGTGTACCTTCTATATTGTAACAAGAATTTTTTTTCTCGTGGATGTCGACGATGTAAATTCAGAGTCGCCTGAGACATCTTCACTGAAAATATAGTTGGTTCATTCTATGTTCACTGCTGCATATTCATACATTCAATGGCAGCGCGAGGCGCGGGGTGCGGGTGGGGGGGTTGGAGATGTAAGTGGCAAGGGGAAGCATCGCATATGTCGCCAATAAGTTTGTCGTGGTATTGAGGGAGAAAATGGGGGGTGAGATGGGTCTGCAATATACCACCCACTGGGGAGACGAGACTGGGCGGAAGGGGAGGTTGGGGGGAGGGAGGGCGAGGGGGTGAGGAGTGGGTTGAATGCGAAGGTTATAACAGTGGTTTAGATCGTGTGCAGTCAGACACGCCCCAGTGTAACTTGGCGATACACGTATTTTCTGGTTGTGACTAGGGGAGGGGGCAAAAAGTCAATTGCAAGCTCGATTGCACCACTTAGATAAGGGGGACACAGGGGTATGGGATTTAATGGTTACATTATACGTGGAGAAGATAGAGACACTCTGTAGTGTGGTGGGCGAAGATAAGAGATTATATCCAGTACTGGTTGGTGATTCAAATTTCTCTTCCCGCTCCACCGCCTCCTCCTCCTCCTCCTCCCCCCCCGCAACCGCCCCCCACTCGACAACCTCCCTTTGCTGTGAGCATTTTGCACGAGCTGCTTTTGTGGCTTGCGATTTTTAGAGGGTGATCTGGGTTGTTTTGCTGGGAATATTGTCGAGGAGGAAATTTTAGGAACGAGGGCGAGATTAATCGCTCCGTCTCTACAATCATCGCGGACTGGGAGAACAATTTTTCTGTATGAAAAATCGATTTGTTTGAGGCGGAGAAAAAATATACTTGAATGGGGGGATGAGTATTTTAATTGGGAATAATTTTTTGGTGTAATGAGGGATTGGCTCGGGGTAGTTTTAGAATTTTTGGCGACTGAAAGAATGAGGAGGTTTTTTATTTTGTCAAGAAAGTTGGAAATTATACTTGAACGTCCCCATTGAAGTGTTTAAAGGTTGGAAGTACTTATCCCATGCAAAAGATGTTAAAACGCGTGTAGAAAGAATGAGGGAAAGGGGGGATTTTTGAAGATAAGATTTAAAATTTTTCGAATTTTTGGGTGCTAAATTGTAATTTGTCTTTTGTGTCCTCAATTGTAAATTGAAAAATCATGTTTTCTTTTAAATTCTAATTGAAAATGACTTTTACCGAAAACCGTTGTTGAATTGAACGAACAGTTGCGATAAAAAAAAAAATAATTTTATTCATCGAATTGTTCGTATTTTTTTTAAGATATTGCAAATTGCGTACAATTAGGGGGCGACTTGAATATTACGAGTGTTTGCATGGAATGGTTGAGCTACTCGATACACTAGGGTACAGTGAGAGAAATAGAAACTATTCATTCGTTCATATTCATAATTCATATTTATTCGTTCATATTCGCATAAATTGGAGGAGTGACGCTTTTACCTGGAATTTCAAATTAGCAGTTGTTTACAGGACTGTACATGGGTATTAAAAAAAATTGCGTCAATCAGCGTCGTTACGGTTGGCTCCCTCATCATAAAAAAATTCTCAATAGAGAAGAAAAAGAAATCTGGGGTGAAAAACGTTAAAAATAAAAATATCGCGAGTATAAACTCGACGAAGTTATTACGCAGTGGGTGGCCTCGAAAATATTTTCGCTTTTAATTCGAGTACTCACGTCGACCGTTCATGAATATGGAAAATTCAGACTCACTCCTCATCCACCCCTTTTCTCTGAATTGCACACATACCGAGTTCTCTCATTTCCTCTACTTCGTGAATTTTTTTTTCGCCCCTCAACTATTCCCCTTCCCGCCCCAGCCCCGCGCGCTTTCTGTTTTTTATTTCTTTTGCAATGAGTCTGTTTGGCTCTTCACACTCAGGAACAGGGTGTGCGCCTGCCAAAAGTATTAATCTCGGAGAATTTTAAGTACACGAAACGAAGGGGGAAAAATGGAATATAAATTGAGAGGTGTTTTAATATTTTTTTATCACTTACCCGGATTTTATGAAATTCTCGAACGCCTGAATCATACTCTCGGACATTATCATCTCGGGTTTTGTGTAGTTTTTGCGGAAATGGTTGAAACCGTTGACGAGGGGCGCACCGAAGATGTACGGCAAGTCTTCACCGTGCGATATTCCCATTTTCTGTAACAGTGGAGAAAAGAAAAATTATGTCAATATTGTTGAGATACTTTGTTTGAAACTTCTGGTGTCCTTTCTAAAGTTCTCCACGTGCTACTGTTTCAAAGGGATTGTGAGAAATTTTGTTTTAATGATGCATAAAAAAATACCCAGAATCCCTCCGCATACTTTATGATTTATAATTCCATCTGCGTCGGCCCCATCTTGTTTTTTTCTTGAATATGAATTTCAAGGATTTTTTTAGTACGTGATAATATTTTGTTATGACTTTTTAAATCGTCATTTCTCACTTTCATAGTTTTTTTTTTTTTCAAAAAAGAAACATTTAAAAAAACACTCCGTCCCCGTTTGTCTCATAATTTATAATTTTATGTGCATCTCTTCAATGTTTCCCTCTTTGAGTACAACTTTCATGTCTTTCTGATTCCTTTTTAAATCCCTCAAGTAATAATATTCATGTAAAAGTTTTTGAATTTCCTATTTTTCATGTTTCATATTTTATTTATTTCGATAAAACGAAAAACGATCCGATTTTGAAGTTAATTCCAATAAAACTCCAAAAAATATAATCACAGAAATTTTCGATTTTTAATGAAATCTAAAATTTAAGGATTGTCTCACATTCAAACCAAATTCTATTCCACTCGTCTGAAAATTGCAGCAAAATCGTGGCCAGAATTTCAATTTTCCTCTAACGGTACATGATTTTTCAGAAAAAATATTGACAATTTATGAACGATACGAATCTTTAATATCCGTATTCGATACGTGAGGACCCATTTTCTTGAAAATCTGTAAAAGTTATCCCCTCTCTTTATCACTGTGTGAGTCTGCTCGAAACCCTTTTACGAATGTAACATATCAGCCGAAAAGCGTCGGGGCGTGCTTTCCGGAGATTCCATGGATGTTTTCCGGTGCATCCACCAAATCTCGATGCGTTACTGATTCCCCAGCGGCTCATCTCCCACTCCCGCATCGGATGGGTCTTTGTATTCGTTTCCCAGCACGTGAAACATAAAAAAACGAAAATCGCCAACAAAACGACAAAAATATTGATAATTCAGTGACGTAAAACGAGAAAAAAACAAAAGTGAATTCCCTATTTTTCGGTATCGTCTATTTAACTCGCGGAATAATATTGTTGTAAAGGATTACAAACCCTTCCAATTTTCAATTTCAGTTTTTTTAATTCCAATAAAGGCAAATTAAGAAACGGTCACTTTTGAAAATAAATGGAAGAAATCAAATTTCTGATTTTTCATTTCTAATTTTAAATCATTTTGAACTTCTAAAGATGTTAATTTACGACTTCTCAAAAGATAAAAGAGAGACTTTAGCATTTCAATTTGACTTCCGTGCCACTTCCATTTAATCCTTCCAAAAGTCTCGAGCTTAGACGCTCCAAAGTCTTAATTTAAGTCTCTCAAAAGGCTTTTAAAGCTTCCAATTGAGATTTCACCTCTTCTCTCGTCTCCGAAATTTCAATTCCAGATTTGAAACCCCCACAAATCTTGAGGGCAAGCTTTCAGAAGTGTCCAGCCGAGTTTTTCCAAGTCTCAAATTGCACTTCGGGAATCTCAACCGAAGACACTCCGAAGTCTCAAACTAAAATTTGTATTTTTTTTTTGGGTTATCCTCGTCGACGAGCAAACTTTGTCGGCCAAAATTGGTAAGACCTCATTCGCATCCGGATATCATCCAAGTTGTCAAACATCCTGTCACCCCAATGCGCATAGATATTCCCTACAATTCCAGAATTATGCGGTACAATCACCCGATCCCTTACAGAATAATTAGATTGATCGTGGAATATACCGACACGGATAACTATACACCTCACTCCACAGTGGGCTCTCAATCTCATGCGCTCGCTTTTAACTAAAGTTTCTCGACAATGATGAAATTCAGTTTGTGAAACAAGCGCAAGATGTACCGACATCTCAAAGACAGTGACGAATACTCAAGATGCGTCATTTCTCGTCTCTCCCCGCTCCATCTCTCGGCACAGTTCTCACGTGTTTATAGGATATGGATATGCACGGTTGCTTTGGCACTCGACAAAGTTGATTCAATATAGCCCAGAAATGTTGTATGCCATCTTGTTGCTGTGGAAATGTGCTTAATTAAACCGACAAATACAAATTTGCATAGAACTTGGCTATTTGGAAATGAAAATACCGCACGGATAGAAAAATTCCATAAAAATTACGTGTCAGTTCCGTAATCTGAGAGTCAAAACAATATTCCGTAAAAATTACGGTACAGTGCCGCACTTTTTTACAGAACAAGTCCAGGAAAAAGTACGAAAATTTCTTTAAAAAAGTACGTCACAGTTCCGTAATTTTTACGGAATATTGTTTTGACTCGCAGATTA
>JAPYZN010002205.1:0-14067 GCA_030522865.1 Psyttalia lounsburyi
CGAGTGACGTATAATATTTTTCGTCTCTGGCCCCGAAAACCGCGATCTAACCGAACGGAGTGAGGTTAGAATCGCGGATTTTCGGGCGCCAGGGACAAAGATAATATTTACGAATTTTTCTAATTAAGCGTACTTTCAGATGGAGATGAAGAAAAATAGTATACGACACACGGCCAGAAAGTTGAATGCCCCGGCGCATGTGATATAGCCGGGAAATCAAGCTTTCTGGCCTTGGGTCGTAATGTACTATTTCGACACATTGAGATGAAAAATTATGTTCGTAACTCGTGAAAAAAGTGGTTTTTCACTCGTCGGATTATATCGCTCGCCTTCGGCTCCTGATATAAACCTCCCACTCGCCAAAATCTATTTTTTTTCACTTGTTACGAAATATACTAGTATGAAACTTGTGGGTTATTGTGTTTTTTGGATCGTGGGATTATAACACTCGCTCTCGGCTCGTGCTACAACCTCCCACGAGCCAAAAGAAAACCATAACGCACACGTTGCATAATATTCTACTTCAAAATCGCAGTAGAAAGTACGTACTTTTGACCGAGGAATGAAGAAAAATCAATTGAAAAAATTGGTCAGGGTTGTTGGTCGCTCGCTGCGCTCGCTCCCATTGTTGTTGCGTTGCATTGGAGTCGGTGTGACCTATTACGGGTCGAAGTACTAACTTCCCGACCAATTCTTAACACAGTTCGTAATGATTCGTAATGCGATTCTTTTCTTCTATTCAGCTCTTGATGAGCCTCGTAAATAACTTCCGGATAAGTTGAAATATTAACGTAGACGTAACATTTTGACACCCTTCTTCAGAAGTTTTAGAAAAGGTGAGAGGATTTCACTTAAAAACAACCCGAAAAGGGGTGGGGGATTTCATTCCCGTGGTAATGGGACTTTTACCAAATCAATGGCCATCGACTGCAACCATAACCGTCTCGATCATATCACGCATTTGCTCGGGAGAGTGAACGAAAGAAATTCAGAGATCAAATTTTCTATAATCCCTGAAAAGAGCATAAAAGAAGTGCGGAGATTTCGCTCCCACGCTTATCGGATCTAGACAAAGTCAATGCCTATCGATCGCGACCAAAATCACTGCGATCGTTCGACGTGTCTGCGCGGGAGCGTGAACGGAAGAAATACAAAATTAAGGCCAGTCTTCTCGAGGGGTCACGTGACCAAATTGATTTTCCCAATTACAAAGAAAATAATTTCTTGATTTTTGTGAAACCCAATTTGCGACATGCAGTTATGACAGCCCTTAATCCTTGCTCGCTAAAGAACTCAAAAGGGGGTGGGGGGATTTCGTTCCCAAACTAATCCGCTCTTGTCCTCGATGATGCCTATCGATCGCCGGCAACCCCATTCCGATCGCACTCACCGTTCGCCTGGGAGCGTGGACGAAAAAAGGCGGTAAATATTCTCATTGAAAACGATCCTTTAAAAGGAACTCCGGTAGGGGTGGGGGAACTTGCTCCCATGATAATCAGATTTTGACCGAGTCATGATCTATCGATCACGACCTCGATTACTCGATCGTATGACGCATGCGTCCGGGAGCTTGAACGAAAAAAATTCAAAATTCACCCTTATTTATTGAAAAACTCATAAAGGCAATAGAAAAAACTTCGATCCCGCTACGCGTTCGCCCGGGAGCGTGAACGAATAATGTGACTTTGAGACATACGATGAAGACATTGATATTCTTATTGAAACCCTTTTTTTTAAAAACTCGGCGGGGGATGAGGGGAATTAGCTCCCATGCTGACAAAATGTTGACCAAATGATGATCTATCGATCACAACCTCGATCACTTCGATCGAATGACGCATGCGCCCGCGAGCGTGAACGAAATAATATCCAAATTTACCCTTTTTTTCTAAAAACTCAGGGGCGGGTTGGGGGCGGGGGTCTTCAATCTAATGGGATCGATTCCCAGGCAAGACCTATCGATCGCGATTAAATTCACACACACAGACACACATACACAGACTTCATTCCAAAAACTGTCGGGGGAACTTCTTCAGGTCATAAAACATCGACATTTCATGAAATTAGCAATTTTCATTTTTGGGGTGCATACAATAACTCCCTTATCATCCCCTCCCTTTCATTGGCAAACTGACTGAAAGATGTTATAATATAGTTGATATGTGATGGGAAATACCATTTCAGGTGGCGGGAAGCTGGTTGCTTTAAATGAATTGATAAAGTCAAGACATAACGAATTGAAATTCATTATGCTTGGGTAGATGTACGGATCCTTCCCCACTCGTTCCCTACTAAAGGTATATAAATTAAAAAAATTTAAATGAATTAAACCAATTCAATTCAACGTGTGGAAAGGTATAACAAACCTCTCCAGCACTTAGCGTTACCCTGGGTTCGCGACGGGGAAGCGGCGGGAATGAGCCCCAAAAAGTGCACCATGGTGCCCAAAGGTGCTCATTTCCCACCCACCTAACTATTCATCTAATTGAGTCCGCCTTGATTTTATTGCAGATTATACTTAGTCGACCTCTCATCATGCCTCCATTGACCGGTATTTTCCGCCGGCTGTGTCATAATCAGTGCAGACTTGATATGCTCCACAGTGGGAATGGAGTTGTAAAGGCCGACGAGCTAAATACGGAATTCACGGTTCATTGAAAGTACTGGAGATGTAGGTGCATTATGTGTGCTTTTCGAATTTACATAGTGAGGACGGCCCGTGTTGAATCCGACCGGTGTAAGTTGGAGTTTATAGGAGGGTGGGGCTGAGTAGTTTGGAACAATGAGGTAGGTTCTGATGATATTTCACCGGGGGATTTAATTATTTCGCCGTCAAGTTATGTTTTTCAATGTGACAACTGATGAATTGAATTTGTTATTAGAATTTCAAAACAGTTTGTCGGATATTTTCAGTAGCAATACCAGCCGATATTCTCCGATTTCCTCCAAAATTCAACTGATTTTGCTGTAACAAAATAAATTCAAAGTGCATCTAATTGAGAAGTCAATTATATCGACGTCGACGTTCATTTTTAATATGATATCTGGTGAATTTAATTTATGGTAATTCGTATACATGTATAACATCTCTAACGAATGTTGTTGTGAAACTCAATTAATTTATCAGTTAGTACCGTAACCAAGTCAAATGAAAAATCAATAATAAAGTTGAGTGGAATTAAATTTGGTGAATAGTTTGAAGGCGTAACCGGGTCATATTTTGACTTTTGTGAAGTTCATATCAGTTCATGACCCTGGGTCATACTGAGTGCCTGTAAGTTTGCAGAATTTTTCCACATCTTGGATTTAATTATGCCTTCGAAAGAGAGGTGAGGAGAAGCTCCCTCCTATCCGCCGGAGCATAAAAAATTACTAATTTTATGTCTTGATGCGATGAATTCATTTAAAGTAACCGGATTCGGACACCATAAAACTTATTTCCCACAGGATAAGCATAATAAGTCCCCATGTGCCTCAGTTTTCGGGGGAAAAAATGTCATGTGCCCTCTTTTTTGATTACCGAATTTACTACACAAATTTCGACACGTTTTGCCGGATATTTTAGGGAGTAATCCCAATGGAGTTCCGAACTTATTGAAGTTTCTCCACAACTGAACTGATGTTTCAGTACCAAAATACATGGTAATTTCCTAGAACTATGTAGTTAATTAAGTCAATGTTGATTTGTATTTTTGAATCCGACAACTGATACCTATTTAATTGTCTCCCGAATTCACTAATTCAGTGATTGTATATTAAAATACCTGGCAATTTGTAACTGAGTACTTGTCAAACATTGCCATATTTCCATTTTGAACTATTCGAAGTAATCGCCTAGCAATGCGGAATTGTTAGGCTCTTCATCAAGAGCCTTTGATTCTCCCGACCCCAATAAATTCTAATGACTTTCAACGAACATAAAAAAATCCATGTTCCATGCAATGATCCAAACGTCATAAATAACCCTTGACACATACAGGTGGCAACAGTCGTACAGATAAATCATGACTAGAGTTCGCCAGTTGACTTTTGCGAGGTCACGATGGAATCTATATGGAAATGATTCGTAGGTGATGCCAGTGGGATTTACGAGTACGCCAACGATCTCTGTAAACTAACATGAACACTGTATCGGCCTCAAACGAACGCCGATGAGCCCTTAGCCCTCGTTTCTTGAATTTCTGTCACGCGAGATTGGATGACGGGATTTCCTCTTCACACCGGGTGTTTGTCATTTGCCTTTCATTCGCTGTTAATGTCCCCTTCCTGTCTCCACTCGCATTTTATTAACTCCAGAATTTTTACATTCCACGAGGTAATTGCACAATGACGATGGTTTTTCAATGGGTAAGCACGAATAATTTCACCCTAACAAGACACAATTGGTTTAGTTTATCTACAATCTCCCGTAGTTTTGTAACAACTCGAGCGATCGTAAGAGGCCGTTCGTGTCACTACAAATTTTTCACATTTCCCACACCCAATTTTCGCCCATTAACGGTTGGTAATTGCATCCGGAGAACAACAAAACTGAAAATTCCGGGAAAGTATTTTCTCGGTGAGAAGTGCACAATGATTAGTGCTGATTTTTTCAACAAGTTCTAACATTTTTTTTTCTGAGATTACTGGGGAAAAATTGTTAGTTTGGTCTAATATTTGTTGACCGGGATGAAATGGTTTCTTGGCGTTTTTTTCAAAATTATAAGGGCGCTGCTCCCTCCGCCGCAGAAAGCTCAGTTAGATAATTAAAAAAAAATAAAAACGAGAATTCATCTCATGGAAAAAAAAAATCGCTGCTGAGGACCTATAATTTTAGATTATATTGAGAAAATAGTGTTTTTATGTATTCAAGTAAATTTTCCATGTCAAAAGTATTTTTTCTCTCGGGGGAGAGCGTTGAACTCGATAAACACGTCTTTCTCCTCCCAAATCGCTGACCTCATTGAAATCCTCATCCGAATGATTTAGTTCTCGTCTTATCTCCTGGAATCCGAGTCGTGAAGGAAAATCGAGTTTTCAATTTCACCCCGCCCCCGCGCCCCCCCCCCCCTCCCCCTCCCTGCCTGAATTGTGCCAAGTGAATTTCAAGTAGTTTCGCAAATTCACATTCACCACTCGTACATATCCACGAGAATGGATATATAAATGTGTATATGGATGTAGATGCATGTGGTTTTGTATATCCGTGTACTAAAGATGACGTATAGCCATAGCTACCCAGTTATCCAAAACGAAAATCCACCGGACGCTGGAGAAGAGCCGGCCCACCCCCCGCCCGCTGTTGTTCCCGTTTGTACATCGAACTCGTGGAATCGAATTTGCATGGGACAAGGACCTCCCTGGAATGGGTCTTGTGTGCTTGTATTTTGTAAAGTTGGTTGATAAATGTCTGAGGAGTTCTCGGTTACCGAAATTTTGCATTAGGGGGAATGAATGCAGTCGCGAAGTGATAGGATTGGAAGGGAGCTCCACCACTTCTTTGTTAAGTTCTAAAAGTATTTGATGAAAAATTGTGGCGATTTTGTTCTCTGTTTCTTTTGCAACTGTAGAATTTCTATACATATACCTCACGATATTTTACTTAATAGAATTATTGGTATGATTGACTGGACTTCGGAAAGTATCCCCACCCTAACAATCTGACGAGGGACGAGTGTGAATGCGAGTGGCCGAGTGAGTCCAGCGTGAGTCTTTTAATGACAGACCCAACAATATTATCTGTAATTAAATTAGAAATATTTTTGAAAAAGTAACTGTCATAATTGAAATTTTTTAATTTTTTTATTCAGAGCTCAAAATTTTGTCATATCAAAATTTATGTGAATACCTTTTTGGTAAAAAACCATAAAGTCTACAAAAAGGTCCTGAGCAGAAATATGCTATGTCTCTTAGATTCCAAGATAATGTTAAAAAAACGAAGTCACAAGGCTAATTTTTCTTTTATTAAAAAAATGAAAGTTCTTGTAATTTACGGTAGCATTTTTAATGCGTAAATTACATAAATGATCCAGTAATTTACGTTTTAAAATCATAATTTACTAAAACTACAAAAATATGAGATTGAGATATTGTAAATTGCAGTATTGAAAAACTGTCAAATATGGAAAAAATGTCATAATTTACGTTACTTTTCTCTTCAATTACGTGATTAATCGCGTAATTTACTATTTTAAATGCCGAAATTACGATTTTCAAGGCATAAATTATGTTTCCAAATCACGAGAACGTCATATCATATTCGTTTTATAAATTCTCTAGTTTGCGTTCTACACAGACTTCAATTGCTCGTCAAAATTCATATTTTTTCAATCTAATTACACCGTCTAAAATCACCTGAACATCTGTAACTTGCAGAGATCTACACACTAAGAGCCTCGGCCTCGCTAATCGTCGAGTTTCCTAGAATACACACAGTGTCAAGACTCTCCCACATTAAACATTCATTATAACTTAGCCACAATGTTCAAGGGTTGTACAACCCCACGTGCCCTCCTCCTCCACCCGTCCCCATTACTGTCTTTAAGTAAGATCCTAGTTGGTAGTGTGCAGGGATAATGGGGGATAAGGACTGATAACAAGAATGCTCTCATCGACCGAGGGATGAGCTCCATTCCCCTCCCGGAAATGGCCCAACCGCGTTATTTTGAATAATGGCGCGTAAAGCATCCATTGCATCAACATAAATGTTTTTTTTTTCTCTAACGTCTCTCAAATTTAACGGGATAACCGTCTGATTAATGTCGCTGTTACGACGAAACATTTCCTTTTCAACGGCAAATAACATCGAGTCAAATTATGCTGACAAGCTAACTCCGTCAGCTCCTCCTCGGAGTTACCTTTTGTCTTCTCTCTAATAGTGTTCAATAATGATGTGGCTTCACCGGTCCCATTGAAACATAAATTTCAGCGAAATAGAATGGAATATACATGTGAAGTCTTAGGAAGTAGCAAGCCCCTCTGGCACGGTAAAGAGGGCCCTCGAAAGCTCAACCCTCAACTGCACCCCTAGCTTGCGGTTTCCTGCGCTCAGAAGTGGTGACTGTAGTCAGGCACGTATCTTCTCGTTCTCGTCTATTTTTTTTTCTCAGGGAGAGAAGTGCACCCTTGCAGTCACCTCCCGGCGTACAAATATTGACTATCCTGTGTGTTTCACAGACGCGTTGGGTTTTTTTTTAACGTCATCTTTCGCATTTTTTTTTAATAACGAGGAGGGATTTGTACTTACGCACGTCTGCACTTGTTTTTCTATTGTTGCGATGCTCCAATTTCAGAAGGAGGTTTTGTCGCTGAGAAACAAAAATCGCATCCAACAATTTTAGACATTGAAAAATAGAATGTCAAAATTTACATGAATTTTGAAGGAAGACGAAATTCAAAATTCTAGACCAATTTCCCCTGAATTCACCGGAAATAATTGCAGCGGCAAGTATGGGCTATAATTATAAATAATTATTAACAAAGTATGATTATGAGCTCAACTCAGCCTAAGATATCAACATTTCAGACATCCGTGAAAGGTCCGGGCATTTCCCAACTTCAAAAATTCATTGGATAATACTTTCTGCTGGCAAAGAAATAAGTTTGTCCAATGTAGGCATTCTTTCAGTGTATTTTGAAATGTGCTCGCATTTTTTTTGCATATCCCACTCCGTCCATAAGCGGAGAATATATTTTTTCAATTTCTCTCGTTTTTTTTGCATCCCGAAAACTCAATATTGGAGGGAGGATAATCGGCTTGCGGGATTGTAAAGCAATTAAATCCTCCATACAGTATATTCACAATACCCAAATCGTTTTTTTCACGAAAAATATTTGGCTTTTCTAGTGCGTTAGATTATCGTGCCCCACGTTATGTGGTTATAAGCTGCACCGGCAGTCAATTATTCTATGAGTTTGGAGAAAAAGATGTTGCGATTTTGACTAAACGCTCTTTTTTTTTTACCTTCTGAAGAGAAGATGTGGGGAAGCTATTGTACCCAAGTATAAATGAAGTTACAAATTTTTATGGCTTGATACGATTAATTAATTTAAACCAACCAGATTCCGACCCTGTAAACGTAATTTCCCACAAGATAGAAGGAAAATAAATCAACATTTGCCTCAGTTTGCGGAAAAAAATTAAAAATTTGATCTTACCTGTCTACCAACTATTTGGTATTAAACTGAATTAAAATTTATAACAATGGAAATTGTAATGCAGTTATTGCTGAATTTTCAAGAAATTTCTAAGACCGTAAATAAAGATTTTTCTCAAGCGCCACCTCAGATTTCATCGATTGTATCCCGGGGCTGAGCGTGTCGCGTTATTTTCAATCTCAACTTGCTTCCAACGGGGGAAAACATAAATAACGATTGGAAATCTCCATCTGAACAATTCACTGTTTCTCATTCCTCGAAAGTGCTGCGGGCGATCACGTCTTCAAAAGTTGGTGAAGTTTTCTTTATTCAAAATGAGAACCCATGGAAAGTTTTCTTCATTCAAAATGAGAACCGATGGAAATAATTTTGAGGAAGTTAGGGGGGAAAGGATCTTTACGTTCAGTTCTTCAACGAAATAGCATTTGGAGAAGTGATCGATAGGGCGGATTCGCAGCAATAACTGCACTGACAGAAAAACGTACTTTTGGCTGAAAAATTAATTCTTGGTTCAAGAATATTCTTTACTATTACATAATTCTTGGACCAATCTTTTTTTCTTGTCCCTTGAGTATGCACATTGCCCATGGGAAGAAAAACCATATCACTTTCCTTCTTTGGACAATGAAATATACTTGAGGAACCAAAGAAAAAGATTGGCTCAAGAATTATGTGATAGTAAAACATATTCTTCAGCCAAGAATTAATTTCTCGGCCAAAAGTACGTTTTTCTCTCAGTGTGGTGTTTGGTTTTGCAAAACTCACAACGCAAAATTAATCCTGAATTTTCTTTCAAGTCATTTTCTTAATTATCAATCAAAGTTACCCACAACGACAATGTATACAATTACTTTTTTAATGAATAAATAAATTCCCAGCATAAAACATTAGCTAAACGATAATCCCCGTCACAGGCTCTCATAATAGAAGGACAATTGCAAAGAGTAATATCGCATTCATAAAACCAAGTTCTTCTCCATCTCCCATCCCAACTCATTACTCACAACTAGAACATGATCCGATGTTCCATCAATAGTTTATAAGTCGTCTTTAATGAATTCAATGAAAATTCATGTACTCGGCACAAGCGAAAGAATAAAATTTTAATTAATGAGAATAGGAGAGTGGCGGATTAAGTGGAATGGAATATCAAAACTCTCCGCGTTCTCTATGAATACCGAATAAAACAGATGAACAAAGACGCTCAGTATGCATACATAATTATTGCAATTGGATGAAGAGAGCTCTCCAACAGATAGCATAGCTCGGTCAATTGAAATTGGGTCGACAGCTCGTGACGAATGCCAACAGCTCGTGATGTAGAAATGTCAATTAAAACATATTGAACCATATCCCGTGAATACGACTGAAGAATCACTCGACGGTGACCTTTCGATGCATTTCATCTGGCAAAGCCAGTGAATATCAACTGTAACTCTCAACCTAAATGTTCACAGCACGTGATGCATTACTGGGTGTACCCGCTGTATCTCTGAGAATCTCCGAGTAATCCGCTTCTGAGCCGGCGAATCCATGATCAAGAGCAGAAATCTTGTGCTTTTGAGGCGAGTAGAGTCGAGCCATAGACATTTCTTTGGTCTGGATTACCACTCACCGGGGATTATCCGACTTGATGCAGTGAGGAATGCTACAATACCTATTGGGGTGGGAGGGGGGGGGGGGGGGGGGATTTTACTTGAGATTTGGAGAGGGAGGGTTTTTTTTGGGGTTGGTTCCACCTGTGGAGATGGTTTGTGGGTTCGAACATACATACGGAGTAAATACATCTCATAAGATCGTATATCGACATTGTAGGAGAGAACTATATTGGATAGAAGAGTTTACAATTATTTATTTAATTTTTTTCGCCATCCAACATACCAAAATAAATAAATGGGTGCTGCCCGAGGTATGACCTTTCGGTCTTTAACACTTCCGTCCCTGTACCTACGCGGTACCCCAGCCTAATTCCCTACCCGGATTCTAGCTAGCTAACTTATAACTAGAGCCTCCACAGGCTGAGTTTTGATTTCCGATGATGAAAAATCTTTCCACCACCGGGATTCGAAACCCCGCACTTCGGGACGCTTTGTTCTTGAGGCGAGCATTCTAACCACTAGACCAAATACGTCTCTACATCAACAT
Organism: Psyttalia lounsburyi; assembly: GCA_030522865.1. Taxonomy (NCBI): domain Eukaryota; kingdom Metazoa; phylum Arthropoda; class Insecta; order Hymenoptera; family Braconidae; genus Psyttalia; species Psyttalia lounsburyi. The sequence goes on from JAPYZN010002205.1 coordinate 10,282, forward strand.
ACCAATTTTTATGAAAAAAAAAATTGTATAAAATGACAGACTACCTTCTACCCAGGTAGGAAAATTCCACTCTGACGATGGGGACAAGGCTAGAACAAGACATGACATCAAGGCTGGATAACCCAACCTTGAATCATGCTTCTTTCCATTGTTGAATCGTATATTGATTCAAGCATGGGTCGTCAGTATATAATCAAGCCTTGGTTTAAGGCTGGAACAGCATGGCTGCTCAAGACTGGGATATCGAAGATAGAACAAGACTTAGTTCCATCGTCAAATCCATGCCTGATTCAAATATGATGAGCAATGTTCCATCCAGATCGTTCTATCACGTTTCAAACTTGATTCATTGAACGAGATGAAAAAGATACCAATTCATTTTTTTCAAAAACTTCCCATCACTGTTAACATTAAATTTTCATTTCTTAATCAATACATGATTAATCAAGTTGAAATTATCTAACAAGTTGTTTCTCTCCTCCTATAGATAGAGAAACTGACAATTATATGGAGAAAATCTCTCCATAAAAGTCTCCAAGTTAAATTACGAAGAATCCATTGTCTCTTTATTTGCAATTTAAGTTGAATCTAAATAATTCAAAATTCTCACAACAAATTTCTGTTTCAATTACTTTTTTTTATTGAATATATGAGTAAATCTTGATTTTGTTCGTCCAGCAAGAATCAGGATTTGCACACATCCTTAGACGAGATTTGGATGATAACCCTGATCCAATCATGACACCCAAGGTTGGATCGAGACTCGATACTCAAGGCGTGACCAACGGCGGGATCTGCAGGCTTTGAAAGAGTCATTTTCCAGTGTTCTTTCAAGCTTGATTCAATCTCGAGGCTCGATCAGTCTTTGCCAATGCTGGATGAAGCCTGATCGAGCCTTGTTTCCATCGTCATTCCTACCTGGGTAGGAAAACTCACTGCCAAATGTTAAGTGAATCTTCTGAATTTTGCTACAGCTTTCACCCTAAAACACAATTATCCACTAATGTCTGGTATGCTCCATGTTTGTTTTTTAATGCGATGTCATAAAAGCACTAAAGGCTGTAATATTTTCCTTATTTCGTTCCGAGCGCGTTCAGGACGAAAAAATGAGAACATCTATTTGAAAACAAAAAGAAGGATAAATAAACAACATGCTGGTTTCTCTATTGTTAAGGGAATTATCTATTTCGCTTTACGAATTTACGATGTTACATGACAAAATTACTAAAAATGTATTGCAAAAAAAAATTTGTTTCCGTGCACAAAGCGAAGAGTTTGATGAAACTTAATGTTCTGTGGATAATTACCGTACTGCTCAGTAAAATTTCTGGACTGCTCAGTAAAAGTTATTTAGAGGTGTGTATAATTTTTTGTTGGCTCCTTAGTAGTTTGTTGACAATTTTCAATGCCAGATTTGTATTCTCTTTTTTAATTGATGCGAAGGAATTTTTAACTAGGGTTTTTTTTTATCTTCAATTATAACTTGAATTTGTTAATTTTTATCATGCGACGTCATTATACACTTAGAACCTGCTGAAAATATTTATCTGAATCTTCTGCTAGACTGTCGAAAATTTCTTATCACCTTTAAGTTGAAATTATCAGCCATTTCCTACTTAAAAATTCAGTGTTACTATAATAAATCAGAAAATCCGACAAATTTAGGTTAATATATTTTTGACTTTCTTTTTGAAAATTAAATAAATTGGTAGTGTCATTTTCATGTCATGTTAACATCAGAATTTTCACAGAATCCGCAATGAACCCTGAATTCCATTTTTCCTACCAGTGATTTGTTTAACAGACATTACGTCAATTAACCGTCGCTTTCGGAATATCCCAAATGATCACACATGAATATTTCCTTCGCTTTTAAATCTCCAATTCCGAATTTTTATCTTTTCCTTTTTGAATATTCTCTATTTTTATCATTAATATTCAATCACAATTTTCGTTCGCATATTATCAGCATTTATTCAGATTTCAATCTTCAATCCTGTCATCACCAAGGCGTTCGCCTGAAACAATTCGATTTCTTCAGAAATTGAATATGTGAAAATCTCCCAAGAATAGAATCCAATACCGCAAAGACATTCACACCGATTTCCAATATCTCCTGTCAATGACGAAGTGTCACATCACCCATTGCTGGGGTCTCAAAAATAAGTAAATTTAATCTGCATACGATATGAATCCTGATCCCCACTTTCACGTGCATGCGGTATTCAATGCCACGACAAGCTGCAACGGTACACACGGAGTTAACGAAGCCTCAACGGCAGTGGGAAACTGCCGAGGGTTCGGCAGGTATCATAAGACGATAGCATCAGTCAAGTGGTCAGTCTGTGTTGCCAGCCTTACGTGGAGGCATCAAAGAAATCTTGGTGTTTTAAACCTAGAAAATAGGGGCGTTGAAAAGTCCAGCAAACATCATCGCACTACACATCACGACATCATAAAAGTCCCCCAGCAAATTCCCGACGAGACGAGAAATGACGGACAGTAGTTAGGATTGGAGTATTTATGGCGCACTGGACATGTACGAGGTCAGACAGTGGCGGAGCTTCAATTAAGGGGTAACGAAAAAGGTTTGCAACCGCGTCATTCTTTTTTAATCCATTTGTCATTTCTTTCTATCATACGAAAAAAATTAAATTTTTAACGAGTAGCGACTTAAGAGGACGAAATTTTGTTTATTTTTGCTTCTGAATGGAAGAATTGTAATCGTAAAAATTTAAATTTCGGATTTTTGCCATCAGGTGAATTAAATATGGTCTAATTAGTCTGACTACAATTTTTAGCTGGTGTCCATATGTATGTAGGCGTAGGTGTATGTGTGTGGAATTTTTTTTTAATTTTTCATTTGTATGTTTCTTCGTAGGGACTATATATAAATTCATGATTTTTTGCAAGTACATAGGTGATATAAAGTTCAATTATCCATAGAATTTCTGAAATAATCGCAGTTTTTAAAAAATTGTTTTTTAACGGTAGGTCAAAAAATAATTGGTAAAATTCAATGAATCAGGTCTTAAAAAATATATATCAATGGCCTCTTTATTCTATCAAAATATCATGGGAATCATATTAATTTTCGTTGAATTACAGCATATTGAGCCTGAAAAATAAACATTTTTGTCTATTTCTGGGTTTTCCAATTATTTTGATATAAAAACATTTTTATAGACCCTAAAGAATCCAGAATTTTAACTCTTAAGGATATTCGGACGAGGAGGAAATGTAGGTGAGGCGGAGGGGAATGTATGGTATTCTTGCAGAAAACCAATCCCTGAAAACAACATTTTTACACTTTCAACTCAATAGATCTCGCACGTTTTAGCAATTTCTTCCCCAAAAAAATTTGTTTTTCAACTGATTGAATTTTTTTCTATCGGTCCCGCGCATCGAAAAAATTTTATATCTTTTATTTTTAATAAATGGAAAAATATTAATTGACTTGAAAAAGTGGCAACATCGTCGGTGTCTAGTTTTTTCAATCCTAGTTTTCAATCCTAGGAATATCGCTGTAGCAGATTGCCTCTATTGGAAGTTACTATCCAGGTGGGAATTGACCATTGGATCAAGCTTGATCCAAGCTTGGACCAAGACTAGACTAGCTTGGTACGAGGTTGTTCGGAGCTTGGAGATCAAGCTTGGCTTGAGCTTGGAAACCAAGCTCGAACTTCCAGCTGGATCCCAGCTTCGAAATCGATTTTGGTCGGCAGCCGGGCTACGTACTTTTATTAATAAATAATGAAAAAAACAAAATTAATGTGTTCGCAATTG
>JAPYZN010002206.1:0-12687 GCA_030522865.1 Psyttalia lounsburyi
AGGTCTACTGAATCTCCATCAGTGCATTCTAACTGTACAAATATCTGTTTGAAAGCATTCGGTTGACAACATCGGCAAAGACTTTCCTGATGCCAGTTGGAAGGATTATATTTTATTTCAGAGTCACAAGCTCCACGGCACTCCGTATACTCAGCAATTTCTTTCTTATTAGTACATAGTCCATTATATCTGTACTCCTTGATCTTTCCAATCGTTAAACGGGGTTCAAGAACTTCCGCTGCACATTCTACCTTGCTTTCAATGCTCGGTCTACACTTCTTGCAACAACCATCCGTGTAAACATTCTCTTCAATACAATTCTGAATATCTGGACAGGTTGGTGCATTCAAAACCATCATTAATTGATTCTCTTTGAATTTACATTCATACGTCCAACAAGTGTCCTCAGACTGCCAGATGCTATCCGCCCGATGCAAAACTCCGTTATCAACGCAGTAAGCTTGTTTGCACCTTCCACAGCACTCTCCTTCCGCAGGTCTTTGGTATTCCCAACCAAACATACAACTATCGTTGCATTTCTGATAGATCTCTTTAATCATGAAACCATTTCCATTGTCTTCGCATTGAAATTTCCGACACGTGTCTTCCGAACTCCAAATTTCTCCAAGCTGATGTAAAACTCCTCCTTCAACGCAATACATTTGTTTACATATCCCACAACATTCTCCATCAGCTGGTGTTATGTATTCCCATCCAAGATCGCAAGTTTTATTACAATTCAGATGATTTTTCTTCAGCGTGATTCGTTCTTCAGTAATGATGCAAGATAGTATAAGACAATGGTCTTCCGGACTCTTCCACGTCTCTCCGACGTAATGAATCTTTCCGTCCACTTTACATGCTGTTCTTGTCGGCTTAGGGCAACATACTCCTGGCACCCGTTCCCATAGAATTTCGTAGCTTTCGTCCTCAATATGATCGATATGCTCGCAAGATATAACTGATTCTTTCACTGCCAATCTATCGTTTTTCAAGAGGCAAGTGTAGTTAGTACAGGAATCAACAGATTGCCATTCGTCATTGATATTCTTTGTAAAACCTTCGAAGATACAAGCAACTGGTACACATACTCCACAGCAGTTTTTGCCGGCATCATCAGAGAGCCTGTACTCATATCCTTGATCACAGCTCTTAATACACTCTTGGGTGAGTATAGTCTTCTGCACTCCCCACGTTGTATTTTCACATTTCTCCAGGTGACATGCATCGTTCTGATCGGGTTGCCAGGTGCTTCCAACTTCATAAATGGTGGTGTTCACTTTACAAGCAATTCTTTCCAAATGAGGACAGCATTCACCAATGTCTTTAGGCTCCAGAATAAAGTCGTGATAATCAGGATGAGCCTCGGGCTCATCACAGTGTGTCGTTGTGCAGTGAAACTGAGGAGGTCCTTGATTTTGCTCACATGTGCATTCTCGACATAAACCTTCTCGCCAAACTTCGCCAACCTTCTTAGGTGTTATAATAGGCTTTTCGGTTAGGACAGATTCTGTAAGATTATCCGGATTCTTTGTGTAAAGACAAAGGTTGTTGGGAGGTTGACATTCGTAAATGGGGCAACAAGCCTCCGGATAATTTTTACTCTGGACAGTATAATATTCCGGACAATTTGCAGACGGACATGTTTCTGGGCTGCAATAGTTTTCCTTTCTGGGACAACATCCAGAAGTATTGACAGACTGGACATACCCTGGTAGTAGTATTTCAATATCGTTCGTTAATTCATTGTCAAGCGATGGACATTCTTCTGGAGGCAGACACTCGCAGATAAACTTAGAGCAGTTGTCAGGTCCCTTAGTCAGTTTCATAGTCTGTCCATAAGCACAATCCAAGGTTTGGGGTTCTGAACAAGTCGGTGGAATGGTTGGCAATGGAGCACACCTATATTTATTGCAACACTCTTCTGCAGATGTTTCTACCAAAATTGGTGTATAATTCTCTTCGCAGATGACCTCGACGAGTGGGCACTCTGTGGTCTGACATTTAATATTCTTTTTGTCACAAAAACAAGTGGTACATTTATCTGGATGCCAAGAGTCTCCATCTACATGGCCTTGGTCATCACAGATGAAACAATTCTTCTCCGCTATACAGGTACCATTATGCCATACATCACCATCAGGGCAGAAACATCCTTCAGTCAAAGTATATAAACACTTGGGTTTTTCATTATTAAGAGTCTCACAGGTATTAGGACAACTAGGACCACAAGTTTGGTAAACCAGATCTTGTTTACACGAGAAAGGGCAGAGGTCGTAAGTCCTCCAATTCGGGCAGAAGCCAGCTTCTCTGCAAGCTCCAGCATATCTTTCCAAATCTGCACAGATTTCTCCTTTGTCACAAAGCGTATTGTGACAGGAATCAACATAAGGAACCGGATCTACAAGTTTATGGCATTGACCAAATATCTCTGTGTTCAGTAAAGTCATACACATATCATCTGCCGGTAGTGGAGGTTGACAAGATTTGGGTGGTTGACTCGTACACGTTGTCTCATCTAATATACGAGCTGTAGGTAATCCAGTCGCCAACCAGCTCATTCCAAACTCATTCACGTCTTCAGTGATTTCTCCAGTTAATTTCTTAAAATCGTCATCGGCATTAGCGTTGCAATTTCCACAGAGACCCTCTACAGCTTCGCCGAAAATGTGAGACGGTAATCGAATGTTGAAGGCGAAATTGTGATCATACACGGTCAATTCTAATTTTATTGCAGGTATCGAAATTTTGATGTCTTTTTGGAAAATTTGTTCAATTTGAAGCCAAGAGTTCTTCAAAGGAAGTGATTCTACTGGTTCGCCGTCTAAGGTGATGAAAGTTTGATGGTAGTTTCGATCTTGCTTTATTTCTAAGAAATGACCTTTGTAGATAACTGCTATTGTTTCAGTGCAGACTCCTTTTTCACAAGGCACGTTTGTCATTAATATCTGATATGTATATCCTTCAGGTTGAATTCGTGTATTTTTGACAGCTTTGACACTCTCAATACTCTCTTGAACAGGTTTTACGATATCTCGAGACAATACATAAGTACAATTTCCAGCAAATATAAAGTCCTTTCTGTCAAACGTTATAAAATTGGTGTTCCCAAATCCATCGCACGTGCAGTCACGGCATTCGGTAGGTGCAATACACTCCTCTCCATGTCTGACAAGTTCATCCGGGCAGAAACATCCAGGGAAACAGACTCCCGGCATACGTGGACAAGGCTCAATCTCCTGTAGATTGTCACAGCTAGCTTCGCATTTGTTCCTAAAGCAGTCCTTGTAGACGAGTGGAGCTGGACAATTCTTTGGACAATTGTAGACGGCTCTCCAACTCGATAAATCAATAGTTTCCTCTACTGCTTGACAATCAGTAGCGAAAGAAGATAATGAATGACATCTGCATTCGTCTGTTGTCATATTCGAATTGATGCACATGCATGTAGACTCGACACATTTTGTGAAGAAGCTCTGCATATTCAGGACATTACCACATGACTGGAAGATTTTATCATTAATGGTGCTACAAATTTCTTTTGCTTGAGCGTACATTTCTTTGGAACAACCTTGAGTATCACATTCTGGCGTTCCATCCATGGCCCAACTATCTCCAAAGATGGGAGTAGTCTTTGCTTGACCTCCATCAGGCAGTTGCCTATCGTTTCTCATATTTCCATCGAAATAACCGCAGAGACCATCAATGCGACCCTTTAATCTTGGGTTGACTCCAATGCAAATCGAATCTTCATTGAAAACAACGAAGAATCCATATTTACGGGATGAGAAATTTATCTTGTTTCCCACCAAAAACACCTTGAATCCTCCTTTCATATCCTGATAATGTTTTATTTGCTGAGAGGTAAAGGTGTATTCATTAATCTCAACGGATTTGTTCGGATAGAGGACAATGACATCGGCATCTAGAACTATCGCTACTACTTTGGTACAGGATTTTTGTAGAATATCACAATGATTCTCAAGAGTTATATACCACTTATTGAAGTACATATCTCTAGCTAAAATGTGATTACAAATGTCGTATTTATATTCAAACTTATCAAACGTGGTGAACATCTTTCCGTCGATATGACAAACAACCTCTGTTTCACGAGGTGGCTGACATCGCCATCTTGGACATGGTTGTGGATTGTACATACTTTGTGGCTCAAAGACGATTCGATGATTTGGTGGGCACTGAGGCTTGGAACACTTTTCTTTATCTTTTCCACCACCAGGAATTATTGGTGGAAAACTTTTAGGAACACACGAATACTCTTTACAATCTTCCTCGGCTTCCTGAACATTGAAATCATTCCGTCTCGGTTGTTTACCAATTCGCTGATGGCCTCGAACATCTTTCATCGCATTAAATCCTCTCATTTGTGATCGACCTTTTTTATTGCCTCCAAAAAATGGTGGAGGTGGTCTAGGCGGTCTACCTTGTTCTTTGACAGGGACTAATTTAAAGTTCGGAGGGCAGGATGGAACTTCACAAGTTGACACAACTGTAACATTCCTCTCTGTAGTAGTATTTGTTACACTGATAGTTTTATTAAAGGTTCCTTCAATGACATCAGGTCGTTGAATGGGACAACTTGTCTCATCATCAGAGCAATCCTTTACTCCATTACACCAAAGTGATTCGTCAATGCAAAGTTGGCTTGTTTTACAAAGCCTTTGACCTTCTGGACAGGGCTTGCAGATACATCCACATAATTCTGTCACGTAAGGTTTCATTATTGGGTCTTCACAAGGTTCACACAGCTTCTTTCCACACTCAGGGATTCCCCCTAAAGTACATGTGCACTTATCACAGTCGTCTGTCTCGTATACTGAGCCCACTATGTAAGGAATTCCCTTAACGATACACGGGCAGTATTCTTTATCTATACAAGTGACTCCATTCCAGAAGAAAGGTTCTTTACATTTGCATTCATCACTGGAGTTTGTGTAAATTCCTCTGCAGACATTGCAAACATTTTTTAATAATTTCGGTCGAATGGGTAGCTGGGGGTATGGCACAAAACAGCCATGTACCTCAGCCTTCATCCCCACGTGATTATGCCATTTCATTGGTTGAATCTTCAAATATTGAGCATTGATGGGATATTCAAAGTAGTTTGTTTTTGACGTTTCATCATCGAAATTACCTAAAAATACCTTTTCAGCACCTGTAGAATCGATAATTGTGTTCCACTCCCGAGGATTGGTAGCATAAGACACTTTATATGCAGTTGTCCAAATATCATTATTTCCTTTAGTCTCCACTCCCGTCAAATTGCGATTTTCTAAGAAATCGAATTCGACGAATTGATTAGGATTGTCCAACTGTGGTCTCCAAATGCCCGGAGAAGATAATTTTAGGCTTGGAATTAGAGAGTCTAAATATGAAGAAGCTGTAACTTGTTCTTCCACTAATATTCCATTGTCGAGTCCCATGGGGTCATCACAAATTGGTTCCTGAGTAGTCACTTCGTAGATTGGAGTCGATGTGATAGCTATGGTTGTAGCTTCAGTTATGTCTTGACATCCCAAAACGTCAACTCTAATCGAGATTCCCCCTTCCCACGATTTAGGATTAATCCTAATGAATTTCGCTTCGATAGGCTGATGGAACATTTGCGTAACAGGTATAAAAGCATCGATTGGGCCTCTGAATTCATCGGGAAGGTAGGAAAACGTCAATCCATCTTGAGAGAACAAAACTACAAAACTTGTTACGAACTGCCCCTTCTCAGGGTTCCCTTGGATTGTGAGCCCGTACACTGGTTCTGCTTGTTCTAGTTTGATCTCTAAAAATTGTTCACGATTTTGATATAATGGTTCCCAGTATTCTTCAAGTGATGATTTTACTGGATTCTCAACTGATTTCACGGACAGGTCGTTGATTGAATCAATGATGATTCTTCCTGGTAAGTTTTTGTATTTTCCACTGGCACAAGCTTCCGGAGGTGTTGCAGTATTCGGTAGGATGGTCGTTACCTCTACAATCGGCGTTGGAGGAATACTAGGCTCCAGTACTGGCTCTGGTGTAACAATTTCTGTTACACAGGCACTTGTATCACAGCTGTAATAATTATTGACACATTGGCATACCTCGCATTTCGATTCATGGACCACACCTCCAGGTTTAATAGCAGTCCCGTTATGTGATTGGCAAGGACAATCTTGTGGTTCCACACATGTTACTGCATCCCGCCAAACTTTATGAGAAGAACATATATTTTTTTCTTGCACACATCCAGCAATACAGTTGGTACCATTGCCACAGAGTCGTTCATCAACTAGGAGATGATGGAACATATCACAAGTTCTGCTACAATCAATTGCACATTGTTCGAACTTTTTGTCTTGCTTACAAAGTTGCGATGCTTCTGTTGTTGTCTGAACGACTGGTTTACATTCAGGTCGGAACAGTGCGACATTTTGAGGCCAGTCGCATGTTTTTGACTGTGTATTATAATACATTGTTGGTCCACACGTCTTCTTTATTAGTTTGTTTCCATTTCCTGTTGGAGAACACTCGTAAAATACTGAGCAGTCTTTAATTGAGTATGTATACGTGTCTAATTTACATTCATCTCTTGGTGCCTCTGTCACTGGTTTGATAGTTGTTGTCGTTGAATATTCAATTGGTGCGTCTTCGCAGTGGCAAAGAACACTTATTTCGAAATCCGGACAGATTTCATTGTCATGGCTTTGGCAATATAATCCTCTTTCCAAACTACATTCTACATCAAGACCTGTTTCCTTAGGAGTTAAGTGTTCATCAATGGTTCTGCATTTTATGTCCACCATAAGATTCTGAGGACATCGTGACGAGTTTTTCAGTGCAAGAAGATCAATCCATGTTGGAAGAGGTTCAATATCCACAGATTTTGGACCGTTTCTCCCGCCTTTTACTGAAGTCTTGATCATCCATCTTGTCGCTTCTCCCTTTGGAGAATGTGTATTTAGCCAATTAGTCCATCCATTAACACATTTTTCAGATTCAGTCATGGGAACAGTTGTGGGCTCCACTGTTGTAGTGCAAGGTGCACCATTACAAACTATTTTAGTCCTACTGCAGAAGCACGTCTGGCAAGAATCACTACTGATAGTGTCTCCTTCGTAATAAATGATGCCGTCTTTTTCCAAACAAATAGGTTTGCAGTCAGATCGTGGGACACAATCATGGAAACTATTGTTTCTCCAGACTTGTCCTTCAGGACACGACTTCATGAGACACCCTTCGATACAGGTATCTTCCACGCACAAACGAGATCCATCGCGAAGATGGGATAAATCGTCACAAGTTTCTGACTGACATGTCGAGATACAGGGGGAATAACTACTGCAGGTTTCATCACACTGCATGGGACAGAGTTCTTGAGATCTCCATTTTACTGGAATTCCTCTGCGATTACATTCGTGACCATACGCTGCAAGGGAGGTACACAAACACTCGCAATCACCTCCACCATCGCACCCACAAGTATCGAAAATACAGCGCTCTATGTAGGCCTCAATATCGACTTCGGAGTGGCAGGATTGGAATAAAGGACTTTTGAGAATTCCACACTTCTCAGTCGCCCAAATTTTTCGTTCGGGGTGTATAGCACACGTGTCAGTGATATTTTTAGGTTCAGGGCAATAGTTATTCTTCTTCCAAGAGTCTCCAAAAATTCTGGCAGATGCTTCTGAGATTCCACCGGAAGGAGTCTTGAAATCATCCTCACTATTATCGTTGTAATCCCCGCAAAGACCTTTTGTCCTACCTTTCCACCTAGGTTCTAGTTTCACATACACTCGAGTTCCCCGGTCCCATTGAAGAGTTAATCCTAAATCAGGAACATCAAGGAATACAAAACTTCCAGCTTCTCTCGTTACAATCCTCTGGAAATGGCCTTGAAGTAGAGCTTGTCCTCTAGTTAAGATGACCTTTTCTTGCTTATTTCCGTTGCCGACGGCTAGAGTCACCGATTTTGAGCAAGCAACCCCAGAGCTTCCACAAGGAACGTTCTGGGTAGAAACCTCGAAACAGTCATCAGCTCCAAAGCTAGATTTAACAAGAACGTAATCACAAATTCCCTGGAAATCATAAGTTCTGTCATCAAACGTTTTGTAGTGAGAGTCGCCCCAAGCTGAACACACTCCCGAACACTTTCTATCGGAACACTTCCAATTTCCTCCTTCACATCGACAAGTATTGCATTCTTCTTGCATAGTTGCATTATCTTTATAGCTTCTCCCGCCATGATAACACGGACAATTTTCCTTCTTGACACATTCATGAGTTATGGAGTCAAGAACGAATCCTTCTTTACAAACACAGCCAGGACGACAGATTGCAGGGCTTTGGGTGACGGGTTGATGCATGTTTCTGCAGGTTGTAGGCTCAATAGGCTCACAAGTCGTTGCCTCTTGGTTCTTCGAGGCACTGCAGATATTGTTCAAGGTAACGGGAGGGAACTCCTCGATTTCCTTTTCAGTTGCAGGTCTACAATTCCATAAACCTCCGGCGCAGGTACACAATTCTTGGCTCTTCGTCCCGGGTCTAATTTCCTTATGACCAACTTTAAATTCCAGTCCATTGAAAATACACGGGCACTGGCCGATAGGGACACATTCGCCATAAGCGTTGAGAGTTTGACCTTCTGGACAATTGCAGCCTTCGACGCATTCCTGACGACAGTCCTCGTTAAAAGAGATATCGCTGCAAGATCTTGTGCAGCTGTTTCCACAAATCTGATACTCTTGACTTGCCGGGCAGTGTAATTGACACTCTTCGACTTCTGTACGCCAAAGGATCTTCATGCCATTTGCCGCACACTCTTTCGCATACGCTGACAATGTTGGGCACAGACAGTGGCTAATTGAGTCCTCACAAGCGCACATATCGTATTTGCAGTCTTTGTAAAAGATGTCTGGATCTACGTACCAGTGGCATGATGCGAATAAATTACTCCAAATTTTGGAACAATGTTTTTCGGCAGTCGCAAGGCGCTCCGGGTTTGCATCGCAAGGATGCGAGAAGTCTTTCTGAGGGACGTCTTCACATTGCTCGGTTGTTTTCCATTTGTTTACAAAATCCACTACAGATTGCTCGACGTCTCCGAAAGGAGTTAAAAAGTCATTTCGTTGATTCTCAGTGAAAGTTCCACAGAGACCCTTGGTCTTGCCTCGGAATTGGGGAGGCGCGTTGACATAGACTCGAGAGACGCCGTCCCACCACACTTCAAGATCGTTCGGGAGCTGTGCAACCAAAAAGATACTACTTGCTAGCCGGATCTTTACGCCCGAGGTGGACGTAGGAAGTTTTGTTATGTCCTCGTTATTGATGGTTATCTTGCGGTTTTGTTGAAGAGAAATGACTGTGGTTGGAAGCCGAATGGTAACGGATTTGGTGCATGAGGGAAGTTCAGGAGAATTTTCCCGAGAGAACCCCATTGCCTGAAAGAAGAAAAAGTACTTTTAACATCAATCCAATTGGCAGCGTTCCGAATTATTAAAAGACAAGATAAATGATTGAATGGCATTACTACCTCAGAAATTGCGCCGGAACAGGCAACATTCTCCGTCTCAATGCTATAATTGTCCCCTTTCACCAAATAATAACTACACTTTCCCATGAAATCGTAATGCTTTCCATCGAAGGTTACGTAATGGGGATCTCCAACAGCAGCACATCTAGCCCCACATCCTACTTGCGTACAGGTCCACTTCCCAGCCGTGCACGTGCATGTATTGCACTGCTTAGGAATCGTCGCGCCAGGTTGAAACACCTTCCCCCTCAATCTGCAAGGACACGCGTCGACGGATATACAATTCCCTTCATAAAGGACAGTTCCTTCGGGACAGAAGCATCCTTCTTCACACTCAAGTTCATCAATATTTCCCTTCGATGCGGCATCGTCATTACAAGATGGCTCAGATTGAGGTCCACACGATTTATAAACTTTCCCTCCACTACAGGTCATAGGACAAGTCTCCTGTCTCCTCCAAGCAATAGACTTCGTAATTCCATCATGGAAACATTGTCTCACATAAACGCTCATGGTATCGCAGGCACAATTTCTCTTATTTTCATCCTTACAGTCACAGAAGTCCCAGAGACAAGTTGCCTTTAACGATCCCAAGTCTACTATCCTTGAACAGTCACGAAACTTGGAATCAGAGAACAATTGTTCACAGAACCCCTCTGCTTCTTCACGAAGGACCAAATCATTGCCACAGGAATGTTCAGTATACGGAAAATCGTCACACATTTCTCCAATATTTTGAGCCTTCCAATCAGCGGTGAATGCAGCAATTGTTCTGTGATAATTCCACTCTCGGCCAGTTTTATCATCTCTCACATCCCCATTCATCCGTCCACAGAGTCCGGCGGTTCTGTTCCACAGAGACTCAGATGCCGTTACCTGAACAAACAATGCACCATCCCACTTCAAACTAGCACCTACAGAGTCCAAAGAAACTATGACGAAATGTGCAGACATTTGGACTCTTATTCCACTCAATTGCGCAGGGATCGGTAGAATCTTTTTCGCTGTTCTGAACATTGGAACTCCCAGTTCATTTAGAGTTATTGTGAACTCCTTTCCTTCAAGAAAGATCTTGACTATTTTGTGACAAGATCCTCCATTATGACAGCCAGGGCTATTTTGGAGTATGATGGTAATAATACCATCTCGAGTTTCTTGAAGCAAAGTGTATGGGCAGTTACTTGAGAAGCTGTAGATTGCACCATCGAAGGTCTTGTAATGACTTTCTCCCCAGGTAAAACAAGTCTTCGGTTCTGGTGTCTTCAGGTCTACGTCAACTGTGGTATTTTCCAATGGCTGATAAACTTCGTAATGTCCACCTTTGACTGCTCCAGTTTTCACTCCACCTTTAACTCCCCCAGGTCTAAACCTCTGAAATGGACTCCTCATTAGTTCTTCATCATAGCCTGCTATCTTAGATGCGGACCCTTCGACTTTCCAGAAGTGATGTGTGGTCTTTATGTAAGACTTTTTGGATGTGCCGACTGTGATTATCGCACTTCCAGGTTTCGGTTGACATTGAGGAACTGATTGTGGTTCAAACACTCCAGTGTCGTATTTACAAGTATATTCTGCTGCAGGTGGAAATGCGAACTCAACTCCCTCTGGACAACTGAGGGTACACGAGTAAGAATCTGAATCGCCATAACATTTGTATCCACCATTGAACGCCAAATATCTAACGTTGCAGCGGTCTACGTGGAACTGGCACTGCAGACCACGAAAATCTTGTGGGCATTGGCAGGTATTCAGAGCTAGGCAAATTCCACCGTTCTGACATGGTGGGGAACAAGCAGGGGTACAGTCAGGGATGGAAGGCCAGTCGATTCGGGTTGGCACCCAAGTGCCTTCTCTGCAGTTTAAATTGGTGATTGAGGAGCCATCCGGGAACGTGAAACCGCTCATGCAAGATACTGTGCATGTTCTGAAAAGAATGAGGTGATTAGAAAGTTGTTATTGACAGCTTGATTGATAATTTTTTAATTCAATTGTTTAATAGATATTCGATTAGTCGTGACCTGATTTTAGATCTAATGGTTGATGAATTAATAATCAGTCCGGACAGTTATTCCATCAAATTTTTCTGCGAATCTGAACTAATGTACCACTTAGTACCTAAACTAAGTACATTCAACAATAAAATTGAGTTCATACCAGCAGTATCACCGTCGCGAACCCTAGGTAATGCTAAGGGTTGGTAAGGTTTGTAATAGCGTACCCCACGTTAAATTGAATTTAATCGAATTTATAGAATTTATTTAAATCATATGGCTTCAGGAAGGGGATCGACTGTAATGGTTGGATGGGTTAGATGTCGCTCCGACGGGCATCCAAGTGCATCAGCGTTGAGCTGGATTAGTACTTGGATGGGTGACCACTTAGAAACATCTCGCTCGCACAAAAATTACGGGCCATTGTGGAACGGCTTAGTGTCTTCATCTAGTCAGTCTGACAAATGAATACATTAGGGCAGTCTACACACTCGGCCGGCTCTGGGACTGGGATTTTACATAAGTTCCCGTGCAGTCCTAGCACGAATGGGGCACAGCAAAGTGTAAGACGGCCATAGAACCGCAGATAATAAAGAGAGGAGGGTTATTCTACGATATTTCAATCGAAACATAGGTTTTTTGAAATTTCGAGAATATTCGACTATGCTTTCAATGATTTCCTACCTTACCAGAGAAAATTATTTGAACAAAAAATTTTTTTTTGCAAGTTATGCGCAATTGAAATCCCCAAGGTGAAACAAATGCAAGTCATTAAAAATATATATTTCGATACAAGTGCGACGGAGTGGTAAGGAGTGTGAAGTTGGCGGCTCGAGGCGAAGCCGAGGGCTGCCAATCACACGAGTTGACACACCCCGTCGCACGTATATCCGAACTAAATTTTTCATCACGCTGTGTCGGAAATAGTACATTTCATGCCCGAGCCTTGGAAAACTTTTCCGAAACTTATTATGAAATATATTATTTCTCACTGCTGCTACGTTCAGCCCGTGTCGAAAAGTGCCTTTTCGTTTACAAGTTTCAATATTTCGTCGAAACGAAAAGTCTTTTTTGTCACTGCTGCTACATTCAGCTCGTGCCGAAAAGTGCCTTTTCGATCACTTGTGATCGAAAAGAACATTTCAATCACTTGTGATTGAAAAGAAG
>JAPYZN010002207.1:0-12685 GCA_030522865.1 Psyttalia lounsburyi
ATAATACATAAACATAGGAAAGAGTTTTAATTTTTTTATTTCTAGATATTTTGAATATTTTTTATCATTAGAATAAAGTCTCAAACTTCAAAATTATTTATTTATTGCGAATCCTTCCAGCGGAGACTAACCCCTTAACAATATTTATCCAAAATATGAAACATCTTAATACTCTCGTTAATTTAAAAAAACCCAAGATAATCTGACGGTTGTGGGCATGACAGTACTTTCAATAAAAATATTGAAACAAAACATGACTCTCGTCAATTTCTTTCTCTTACAGGGGCAGTAAGTAGTAGAAAATAAAATAACTCATTCGCAAAAAGTCGTTTATTCTCCTCAGTATAATCCTGAAATAATATCCGTGACTTTGCCCCTCTTAACAGCATTAGCAGGATTTCCAGAATTTCTTCTGCCGGCAACCTCATCGCAAACCGTAGGATTTCCGGAGTATTTCCCGGCGTTGAACCGATTCTTCCCAAGTCCAAACGCGTCATACGGTCGTCCGGAGGGTAAAAAAATTCCGGCCTCATTCATTGTGAACTTATTCATCCCCTTCTCCTGATAGAACGACGTTATAATAGGCAAATTATTGTTCGTAAAGTTATGAATTTTCTCGAAGGACGTAATCTCATGATTAACCGAGGCACTCCATCGAGATCTGTTCTCTTTGTACAGCTCATCATTTCTCAAAGCAGTCGGTGGATGAAATTCATTATAAAATTGATCATTCTTCAGTTGTCCTGGCTTGCCCTCGTTGCTCTTCGTCCCCTGCTCCTCACCCGTTCCTCGTCTCATTGAGTTTCCCTGTCTCCCTTTGCCCTTATCGCTCGATCTCGAACATTTGGAATTCTTGTCGCTTGCTAACCGTCCCTGCATCCATCGCTCAGATCCCCCGATAACAATGTCTACCATCGTATCAAGTCCCTCGTCTATTCTGTCCAAGGATTTTGTCAACTGATTTCCCGCCTCAGCAATCTCCGGCTTTTTCATCGTCATCACCGGCTCCAGATCGAAGTCCGTGATGTAATGAAGACCCGAGTCACTCCCAGCTCGACTGTCTCTTCTCGCTGGATTGTAAACATGATGACATGACTCCGATCGTCGGATTTTTCGACAACTCTCGGGATTTGATTTCCTCTGACTATTCCAATTTCCCAAATTCCTAGAGAAGTTCTTCAAACTCGTGTTATCAAATGAATTCATACTCTCGAATTTCCGTATTTTACCCTCTACCTTACCACCAGAACGTCTCGATAACGGACTCGAGAGTTCTGAGCTCAAAATATCATGAGAAACCGATCTTCTGAGTAGTTTTTTTCTCTCGGGATCTTTAATCTTGTACCTCGAATTAGTACTTTTTGTTGCGGGCTCGAACTGCTGATAAACGTCCAAGTGTTTTGACATGAGGCAACCATCTTGGATATTCTTGAGAGGAGCATCCAAATTTCTGATCGTCTTCTTGTGCCTGTCCTCCTTATTATTTCTCTCTTCATTTCCACTCTTTCCCGAGTGCAGTCCACGATCTTGTGCGTTCTCCTGATTTTTGCTGTTATACTTGAGCCTAGAAGCACTTAAGAGGGAGTCACTGCCGTCTCCCAGAGTCTCCTCCTCACCGTCCTCGTCGTCCTGAAGATTGTAGACGACAGGATGTTCTAAAAAATCTTCCTGCCTCGTCGCGAGAATAGTCGAGAGACACGGTGGACTCCTCCTAGGAGGTTGAGGATACAAAATAGCTGGGACTATCGCCTCCTCAACATCTGGACCCTTCACCACAATCTTCAAGCTTCCTCCGTCGACACTCGGCGGACATTGAGCTCGATTACCCGAAATTTTTTGCTCGTCGCGTACGTAATAACTCACAGGAATCTCTTTAGTATCAATATTCGACAGGAGATCGTTGACTCTGGATTTGCTCTTCACTTTGCTCAGTTTCACTGTCTGATTGGAGTCCTTTCGATTCTTGTGATCCATTCTGTCCTGCTCCTCGGCGTCTTTGACGATTATCCTCAGCTCTTCGATGACATCGTCGATCGTTGTCTCCTGATCATTGTCATTGTCGATTGTCTTGGGCTGGCGAGGACCCTCAGGACTACTGGATCTCTCCGAGGAACTTATCCCCTCATCTTCACCATTCGATGACAATCGCTGAACCTTCTGCTCAGTCTTGATGATCTTTCGCTCTTCCATGTTGTAGCCATTTCGCTTCTCCATCTCAAGTTTATCCAGCTGATTCTGGAGGAGAGACACTTTATTGCTGAGCATTGTACATGTCTCCTCAGCTCGGGCCAGTCGTTTTTGTAGAGCATCGACGTCCACACAATTTTGCGACCATTTCACCACTTCCTTTTTCAACAGATCCATGACAGCGTCTTCGCTGCGACCATCGGCATCCGTCAACCACTCCTGAAGGACCCGGGGCTCTAGACCCGCCTCGCACGCCTCAGCCTGCCAAAGAGAGATACATTTGTTGGCTGAATATTTATTATGCAAACTAGTGCCTCTGAGTGCAGGGAATGAGATGTTA
Organism: Psyttalia lounsburyi; assembly: GCA_030522865.1. Lineage (NCBI taxonomy): Eukaryota > Metazoa > Arthropoda > Insecta > Hymenoptera > Braconidae > Psyttalia > Psyttalia lounsburyi. Next base: position 2,528 of record JAPYZN010002207.1, read on the forward strand.
ATTTTTTTTTCTTCTCGACATTTAAAAGGCGATGATGATTACCTGGATGTAGAGTCTCGTTTGGGTACGCGGGGCAGACGTCAAGAAAGCGTTGAGGAAGGATATCCCGGCCACCCTCAGCGCTATTGCTGCCCTTGGGGCTAAAAGAGCTCCAGCGAGGAACCGGAATCTTCCGCCCTCGCCGTATCGCAGCCTCAAGGTTGAAACTGCTTCGGATACGGCCAAGTGTCCACTGGGTGTCTGGCATACCTTCGTCAATAGCTGGTAACATAAATTATTTTAGGGAGTTTTTTTTGTGGAGTAGGGAGAAATGAGAGGAATTTAATCTTTCTCGTTTCCAGTTGACAAGATAAATAAAGAATATGATAATTGTTAGGTCTTACGTTATCTCACGGGACTTATATTTTTCATTTTCGTTTTTTATTTATTTATTTTTACTCACATTTTCGATGGAAATTCGAATTTTTTTGTCCATTGTTGGTTCATTACTCCATATCAAATGAGATTATTACAATTTTTGTTGGCATTCATTGTTGAAGAAAATAGAGTAATCGATTGTGAATGTACATCGGGGCATTCGAAATTAGCATTTTTTTATCAATCGTCAGTTATTTATATTAAAAAAATAGGGATATCCGCATGTGAAGTTGACCTCGTTAAGTAAAAGTTGAATAAACCAATAAATTATTCGGGTAAAAAAGAGAACCGCTCATCAATACATTCAGGAGGACCCACTGAAACCGATTGTAAACGTTATACAAAAACTGGTTTCCCGCGGTTACGATCGTACGAAGGGTACTTCAGGATAACGGGAGTGCACCCAAAAACCCCATGACCAAGAATAACTGAACAGAACCACATTCCCCTGTTTTATCGATTGTTTTAAAAAAAACCTGCTCGATTGCCCAATTTGATAATTGGGAGGTACATGAATCGATTTATTTGTCGATCTTAATTGGATTACGAGACTATTTAGGAAAATTAAAAGAAAGTGCACACATTAAGCCACTATTTTGTGATGTACTTATGCACCATAAAATGATGAGGCGGTCTACTAAATCTTCCTAAACCAATCAATTAAACTCAAGAATTTTCTTTTTTCGATAATTTTTTCATTAAGGCGAAGGTCTACGCCCGGCTGAACATTATGTAGATTATTTTTGTTTTTAATTTTTTATATATAAAGGCGTCTATTTCGAACCTCATTTTTTGTAATAGGTAGATCCCCAAGAATTATAAATATTAATTTACAAAAATCCGGAGGAATTTGGGAAAATTTTCAAAAAGCGTTTTCGAGAAATATTAAGCAATAAGTGAGTGGAGGCTCAATTAAAAAATCGGTAATTATCATGGCAAATGGCATCCAGCCGACGTCAAGAGGGGGTTCTTTGAAAATAAAAAAAATTTTTTTACATGTTTAAAATTCTTTTTTTATGCAGAAATAAATAGCATTTGCAACGACAAACTTGATGAAAAATTGCGATGTTACTCATTTGTCATTTCACTTATTTTCGATTGTTCCTCCCCGTTATTTAACATTTTTTATTTTATCCTCTACTCACTTATGTCTCAATATTTCACAAAAACGCTCTTTGAAAATATTCCTATTTTTCTTTAGTTTTTCCGAAATATATATTTATAATTTTAGGGGATTTATTTATTACAAAAAACGAGTTTCCAAATAGACGCCGTTGTATATAAAACATGAAAAACAAAAACAATCTACATAATGTTCAGCCGGGAGTACACCCGGGCCTTAATTCTGTTATTAACAGGATCTGGTTATTAATTTAACGTAATTAATTAATATTATAAAGTCAGTTTTTATTATTTATTAAAAGAAACATGTGACCAAAGAAACACAATTTTTCATGTGAAAAGAGCGTCTCCGCGCCTTAAATGTTATCCCGAATATAAAAAAATAATTCCCCTATCAGTGGAATTTTAAATTGAACTCCCTCATCAAAATAAATAAAAATCTGTCAGCCTCAAAAAGTGCATATTATTAATTGAAACCATTGATAAGCCGAATACTGTCTTCGACGGAGCGGGGGACGCGGAAAAAATACAGTCCCACATGTTTGGAAATGGAATAACGGTAAAGCCGAGGCGCGTCAATTGGACACGGGAGAATCCAGAAGTACCTGAAGAGCCAGAACCCGAGACCGGTTCAGGCTACTGGTCAGACACACAGCCAGGGCGAGAAGTCCGGGTTGTGCTTGGGCCAGGAGTCGCGGTGCATCGGCGCATCTCTCGGCGCACGCTGCCAAACACTCGACGCATCCAAGCTCGTCGAGGGCTGCCCTTCTGGTGCCAATTCTGGGGCCACTGTGCCCTGACGGTGGGGTACTCTGCACCAATTGAACTCCCCGCAGGGTCTCCAGGAGGAGAGTTATCCCGTCAGCCGGCGCAGACGAAAACTCCTGGACGAAACTAAAATAATAATAAAAAAATTCACAGATTAATTTTTCTCACTCGGCGTGAAAAAAATCAGACGATAAACCGCAAATGTGAATTATAAAATGATATTTTCGCGTAAAAATTGATCAGTTGGAACGAATCGGCGGAAAAAAATCGTGTCTTTTCATTCCGGAACCGCTTATAGTCTACGTCCAACATGTGGTGATTTAATTGCGTTGTTAAGAGCCATATAACGGCACCAAAACATCCAAGACGTGTCGTCTACCCCTTGGGATTTCCTGTCCAGCTAGTTGGCCTCCGGATTCCTCTGTTCACCACAGATGTATTGTGCGTTGAAAATCCACCATTTTTTTCTCTCTATTTCATTCGTAAATTCGATTCCCATGTACCTATTATTGAATTGTATTTAGCCGAAGGGAAGTGGGAAAATTCCTTGCATTTTTCCATCAGTTTAATTTTTTTTTCACCTCTCACTCGCTGAAAAAAAAAATATAACTGAAGAATTTTACCGTTCATTTACAGAGAATACTTTTCCGAAATTCCCCAACGATTCCCATGCAAAAAATATAAATCCTACTGCAATAAATTCTTCACATTTAACTGTTCCAGTCAGAGAATATCATACCGTCGAGAATGCCATGAATCATTTTCAAGAATTTAGGTTTATAGTTTCTTCCACGCCTGAAAAATAAGTGAACAATATTTTCCAATCATGAGAAGGTTATCAGAAAAATCATCATTTGAAAAATCATTGGAGGACTGACTAGACGGCATGCGTAAAGGTAACGTAAAATCCCTTCCATCAAACTCGAAATGAATTTTAGTGTCTCACAGGTACTCGTGGATAATTACATATGAGGCACGTGTGCACATCGAATCGTTACGACTCCTTTCTTTTTCACTGGAGCGACTCTCGAGATATAATAGAATATTTTGTGGCATGGGTGCCCCACCCATTTCAATTGACTTTTTGAATATTTAAAATGATCGAAACATCCATGTCATATAAATTCACGTAATCTGAAGTGACTCAATCCAAATAATTATTTTCGTTTTTTTCCCGGCTAGTTCATAACCCACTCACAACTAATCCTAACAATTCGAGAGATAGAATAGTTCTCAATATTATATTCAAAATAAATGTTCGCATGTTTTTATTTTCTCATTTATCAATCTCAATCTGTATTTATAAATATCATGGAAAGAAATTACAGCGCCAATTGCCGGGAAAATTGTTGAGACCATAGAATCGGTGTGAAAATAATGGAAAAACAATGATAAAGAGCAGCGCAACAACGAGTCATGATACCTACGTGACTGGGAAGCAACTGCGAGTGCCCATTGAATCGAAGTGTGCAGATACTGAGAGAACAGGGAGGCAATACTTTTGTCTTGCATTCATGTTTAATATGTTTTTATTTATATTGAAATTATGCGGGAGAGAAAGATAATTTCTACTCGGGGAAATGAGAAGGAGCACGAGAAGTCTACTGAAAGAAATATACCTGCAACAAAACTAATTAAAAAAAATAATAATGTCTAAAATTCGCATTTTTAATCTTTAATTTTACATTTTCACTGCACTATCCACAACTAAATTGTTTAAATAGCAGACGCGTGCCCATTTTGGGTTGCACTCGAACAAGGTTCAAACAAAGAAGATGCCGAAATTGCCAGGAAATCCAGTGGATTTTGATTTTTTCAATTGTTTCAAGTGGTTCTCGAGATATAATTTTTTTAACGAATTTTTTAATGAATTTTTAAATGCCCCCATTGAAAGCGTCTTCGCTGGACGCACCTGCGGACGTCTGCGCCTTATCAACGTCATAAAATGAGGTCGCACTGAAAAATGTTCAGAATAAAAAAGGCCCAGTAATAGATAACAAAGAAATCGCTGTTTATTTTCAAAAAATATTTGCATGAATTACCGAGATATGGATATTTTAACATGCAACGAGGATACCTCATCTGATTTTAATGTTGAGCAATCATAAAGTAATATGCGATATTCGAGGATAAAAACAATGGGATCAGGGGGAAGAAGATCCTGAGACCTCCGACCTCAGGAGTAAAACTCAAGCCGGCGCTGTATAGCCTACCCCGACGAGTTGGCGTTACACTACGTCGTTTGTTATGTTTCAAGACACCGACTTGTTCCTTCACCCATCGCATGAATACCACCGATATCTGTTTTCTTGTAGGTAACCAAGTAGTCCCTTGTAACACGTACGTATAACTCTGTATATTTTGCCCGGCGTGGTATGCCTCTAAATTTCAGTATGAAATTTAGAGGGTAAATCTCTCCCGCTGGCTTGAAGAGGACGGGTATAGCGAATATAGTTCTGACTGCTTCGATGCATAAAATTGAATTTTGTCTCAGGCTTGCACACGGAAAAAATCGACACAGCAGAAAAAAAATCTCTTGCACCAAAAAAAGTGACAATTTCCTGCCACAAGAAATTTTTTTTTTCAATTTTGAGGATTAAGAAATTTCTAAAATTACTAGAGTTTCGTTGAGCGAATGGAATACCAATATAAATAATATTTTAACAACCGCAGGAAATTTTGAGAATCTCCAGTTACATTATTATTATTATTGTTATAATATATACAGATGTATATAACAATAGCAATTATTTTATGTCTTAAACCTCATACTGAAATTTCCAATTTCCTGTCACTGAAAATATATACATTCTTTTTCATTTTTGTCAATAAGGAAATAACCGCAATCACTAAAGCTCCATTCAGAAAATCAAATAACCATATAAATAATATTAAAAAACCGTAAGGAGTTCTGAGGGCCGCCAGTGACAATGAAAAAACTATATTCACGGCTTATGTTGCAGCCTCGTTATGCCGACGATCAGGAATCGCCTTCCATACTGATTCCTGCTCATATATGTGGGACAAGAGTGCAAACATCGTTGACCAGATGCTGTTGGCTATGGCAAGTGGCATCCGTGATGATAAAATGGCAAACAATTTCTTGCACGCCGATTGCAATAGTGAGATATGGAAAAACAAACTCATGAAACGGGGGGTGAAAAAATATTATCGAAAAGGCCGGAATAATTTTTTCAACCGTTTCAACCATTTTTTTTATACACTACTCTGTATGCATATGATGTTAAGTGAGTTTAGGAGGAGGCAAAGGTAGAGCAAAACCAGTGTATAATGATAGGGTATCCGTAAAAACGAAACATAAAGTGCGATCTCGCCCGTCTTGCGGGGCAGCGGTTACTTCACTCCTTTTCCCTTTGTGCTGGAGCTTTTTTTTTGCCCTATCGTTGCGCCTTTTTTTCTCCTCCATCTCTCGGGTTGATGGGTATCGACGGCTAGCGATCGACTACAGGGTTTCCTACAGTTTTTCGTCTATCCTCATCATAATGTTATACAATACAAAAGTGTTTTTTTTCCATTCGATGATCAGGTAGTAATTAGTTTAACGTTCCGCTCCGGGGTTCTGCGTTACAGTGGGTTGTGCTGAATTGTTAATGAGATTCTCGAAAACAGTAATCGAGAGGATGATGCACTCTTTGCTTATCAATGTGTAATAATAACAGAATTTTTATTGGGACTCTGTTGAGGTAAAACGTCGCTTTCGCCAAGTGCACGGAGAGAATTTTTTTATGAAATTTCACAGAGAAGTTGGGGATTGTTTTCGCGGAAAACTAGATAACTTTTATTAAGCAGTCAACAAAAATTAGACAGACATCGGGGGGCTTTTATTAAGGAGGCAAGAAATTTTACTGACCGTTACGGTAATTTTCCTGGGCGGTCAAAATACCAGACGATTATATAACGGAAAGGCAATTTCTACTGAATTTTTCCTCCGTGAGGATATTAAATGATTACTCATTATCGAATGACCAGCTATTTGTAGATATATTTTACTCAGCTCATAGTTACTATCATTATTATTAGTAAAAAATATGTGAGGAGGAAACAAATTTTACTGAAGCGCTACGCGTAATTTTCTCCGTGCGGTCAAAATACTATTGGATTATATAACGGCAATGTGCATTCTCCTGAATTTTTCTCGGCGTATTTTTGGATATCCTCGAAACCACCTGAAAAATCCTCAACAACTCTTCTCACCTTGGAAATGCTAATCTGAGATCGGCTCGGAGTTTATTGAGGAGTTCACTGACTGATGTGAATTGCCTCAATGTCATCTCTCCACTTCCTGATACGTAGCCCGAAGAAGAACTCGTTGTGGACGGTAGAGTGCCCTGGGAGTCTTGAACACTTGTCATGGGTCGTCTTCCCCATCGTCTCAGTGCAATTGCGTAGTCCTCGGCGTTGTATGTAGGTGGTCGAAGACGTTCCTAAAGCAAAAGTGGCGCATGTGAACAAGGAAAGTATTGGTAAAATATTTTCATTTTATGAGTCATGAAAAATTATATGAAAAAGTTGTTTTCATTATCGCTCAACGAGAAGTCGTGGTACTGAAAAAAATTCGAGCCTAGTCGTTCGAGGGTGATGAGTATCCAGGGAAAGACACAACTGTATGTTTATCGTCGTGACAGCTACTCTGATACTAGTTTCATGAATATTTCATGGACTACTCCGGGTACTATAATTTTACGTATTTTCACGATCGCGAGTAATAAATAGTATTATTATGGAGTCTATTGCGCCGATGAAAATTACCTCCTAACTGAAAAAAAAACAACACCACTCATCCTGAATGGATTGAGGACAGAGGATTTTGATAAAATTTTATTAGGGATTGGGGAATTACAGGGAAGAACATACGCAGTAATCTTATTCATCTATTCTCATCTTATCCACGAATTCATTCGTCACTTTTCTTCTCTAAGGTTCTGCATTTTTTCTATTTATTAATGTGTTTTTCACGTTTTTATTGCTAATAAAATCCGATTTCTTAGATCACTGACAGATATTGCGATTTTATTTACTTATAAATTGTGAGAATTTCTATTTTCCCGCAGGCGTGGAAATTTTCACGTTTTTTAAACCGAAAAAAGATACTCATAATCACTGATTTGAAACATTTTTATCGCTTTTATTTAGTTTCACCTGTCCCGATGTCTGTCTGTAATCAAATCTTGCAAGGTAAATTTGATCCACTTCTCGGTTTCCGATTGAGCTGAAATATTGCGTACATGTATAAATCGGATGACAACGGAATATGTGCATATGTATATGTGTCTACTAAAAAGTTAAAAATAAATTGAATAATTGAATAATTTTATAAAGAAAAGCGTGTTACATTTTGATGGTCCAATTATGAACATTTAGCACCTTCTTCTTCCTCTTGCTATCACAATATAACACGTTTTTATTTATAAAATTATTTAATTTACTTTCAAGTTTTTAGTTCATTTCATCAACGAATACTACAAGCTTGTTTTTCAAAAAGGTTTATTTTTCTTTAATTTTATCATGAATATCATGCGATCAAGTGTAAAAATTAAATTTTTAACTGTGAAGTATTCCTGCCCACAAAGAGAAGACAAACGAAGCCATAAGTAAGAAGGGGAGCGATTAGATCAGCATATTTATCACCGGAAGTTGGTGACTGGAAGGTAAACGAAAAAGAGGAGAGAGAAAAAAAAGATCATGTATGCACGAGCGTACAAAAACTTGCGGTTGGTTGTCTCGTTCATTGGGAAGGGGGAGAGGACGTGGATCGGCTGAAGAAATTTCTAGTTTGTGGTCTCTGGCAGGGCCAGTGCAGCAGTAAAACAAGGGGAGGGAAAAATTTCCATGTATTCGTTGTTTTCTCACAAAGCCACATCGTCGTATATTTCATGCCAAAAAATATTTATGTGAAAATCCTTGAGGCAACTTTGTTGCTGGCAGCCTTTTACTGACAATTTTATTGTGGCATGTAAAAATGGAGAGATATAAAAATGTCTCGGCGGTTATTTTGTTGCCTGAATTTATGCACTAGTTTTCAACATTCCTACAAATTTATTTTCATGAGTAAGGATGAAAGGATGAAAGGATGAGGAAGTGGTGGATTTTTATCTCTCCTCGTCAATTTCTCAGTCCAAAATAATAATTATTACGGGGAGATTTGGATATACGCGTGTGCGAGAATTTTCTTGCAATCCTCACCAGATGTTTCTTCCATTAATGAATAAATTGCGTGTCTATAATTTGGCCAGAGTAAAAATTATTTAGCCATCACGGTAGATTTTACGCTGATCCCTCCCCATCATCGTTTCATAATCATCTCAACGGGGTTTGAATACCTGGAATTTATTAACGCACCGGAGCAGTCGTCAATTGATTTCACCATCAAAATTAAATTATCATTTTTTCCTTTCCAAGTAATTAGGCGATGGAGATGAAAAATCTCAATGGAATGGAAAAAGTCAAGTCACAGCAAATGAGTTTATTACATTATTTGTTGCTCTGTTAATCACCCGGAGAATTTTCTAGCTAATAAAAAATAGAAACGTCATAAAAGACATTTATATTCTGGCAGGCTGCCATTGTTTTCGTAATGACACTGTTTCCTACAAGTGAGAATTTATGAATTAATCTCAATCGAGTGCCTTTAATGAGTGTCTGAGATTAACGATAACAATCGTCGTCATGATATAAATCCGACAGTTTCCTGGAGGACTCGGAGCATAAACTCATTCATTATATTTTGCAAGAATTCTAGTCGCACGGAGTGCCAGCCGGAATTATTTCACTCATTAGGGGCCTCTCATTCTTCAAGTGATAAATTATAATTTTCAAATTTACTTTGTCCTGCTGCAGACTCCAGGGCTTCACCGCCAGCATTTCCTCCTCGGCGTTTGGTGCCATATCCGACTCGCTGGAAAAGTAGAAAAAAATCGTGATCAGAAACATATGCTCAATCAGGACAATTTAATTTGTGGGTAGAGTCTCTGGAGTCTCTCTGTAGAGTCTCTGGAAAAAGAGTCAGGGGAAATTCAGTTCGCGATTAGACCGGAAGGAGAGATGCCAGTGAGAGACTCCTCAGTCCTGTACACAACATAAGCTGGGATATGTGTATCGACGGACCCGGTGAGTCCGGGAAATCTATCTTTCTCGGTTCCCCTCCCCATCGTGGGATTTTCAAACGGTAAATAGCCGCGATGCGGTCGTTCCTTCCAGATGGAACGGAATCAACGTGTCGATCACCCCTTGGATTAACATTTTTTTCCAATTTTTTTGCGTTGAAAGCTTCAGCAGCTTCTCGATTATTCTTTCACTGAATATCATTGATAACAATTGGGAATGACTCTGGCCTCTGTACAGTATAATTATTTTAAGTAATAAATTATACAGAAAGAAGAATGTTTCAATCTTAAAAAATCTCGAATTTCTAAAGATCTAGATTTACAAAATTTAAGATTAAAAATTTCTAAATGGCCTTTATCCCTAGTTTCTACTGACAAAATCGGGTCAAGTTTATTAGTATTAGTATTAGTAATATTGTCTTGCAGTTTCGAGGATTACTCCATATTTCTGGATTAAGTGATTTGTTTTTACTCTTGAGTGACAAAGTTCCCAAAAATCGGGGGAACAATTATAAATGTTGGGGACCAATTTGAATTTTCGGGAATTCATCCAGACTTCTAAAATCTAACGCTTGAAAAATTCTGAAAGTCGGTCGTCCCGACTTTTATTGACAAAGTCCCCATAAATCAGAGAAACTTTTATAAATATTGAGGACAAGTTTGAATTTTCAGAAATTAATCCAGATTTCTAAAATTTAATGATTGAAAAATTCTTAAAGTGCTCGGT
>JAPYZN010002208.1:0-12677 GCA_030522865.1 Psyttalia lounsburyi
CACTTTTCGGCACGAGCTGAATGTAGCAGCAGTGACAAAAATAATTTTTCATCTCAATGTGTCGAAAAAGTTACTTTTCCGACACAGCGTGATGAAAAACAATATATTGTTTGACGACTATTCAGTGCAGTTTCTATTTATCAAGCTAAAATACCCTTTCAATAGAACTATTTTCTACAAATATTTGCAAGAAAAAGATTTTGTAACAATTTTTCCCGCAAAACAACACAAAAAATATTTTTTTAAGTGCTCCATTTCGTTCGGCATTTGATAAACAATCGAGTTAAAATAAAAGGTGAGGTTTATATACGTCCCATTCCCATTGCGTAGTTTTCTCCGTTGAAATCTAGTGAAGTGACTCCATCAGAGATCACAGCCAAGATAAAATATGATGAGAATAATAAAAAGCAGTTTTCTGATTATGCTCAGAGTTTCTGGCACATGTTACCCTCCACTTTTATCACCGCGAAAATCCCGACTTGTACATGTTAACCCTTAGCGCATCTTTGCGGCCCCGTGGCCTCTCTCGTACAAGAAGAGGAAACGGAAACGAGGACAAAACTTAACCGTTACATAACTCGCACTATCAGAAGCATTCACGACTTCTGCCCCATTCTTTGTCCCCATCCCTGACTGAATCGCCCCCTTTCATTCTTTCCTCAACTTGTGTTTTTCTTCGATTACCAGTTACCTCGGGCTAATTGGAAAGACTCGTCGGCGACAGATTCCTCTCTTCCTCCCCCTCCGCCCCTTCTCTTTCTTCTGCTAAAAGAGGGATTGGAAAAAGTTGCACGGATACTTTTCGAAGCCGCAGACTCGAGGCTTTGCGGTCCACTGATTATTTTCGTAAGAGTGAGACGAACCTCCCTGAACTTTGTCCCGCGCAAATGCAGCCTCCATCCCACCTCCCTTTCATACCTCAGTAAAAACTTCTTGCAGAGGCTGCACTCGAGTATTTTAAAGTATCGAGAAAGGGTATCGGCTATCGACTGACTGTCTTCTTTAGTTGGGCTCTTCTTACCGCCTCTCTGAACACAATCTACTCGGTTTTCGTTTTTTATTATTTTTCATTCACTCGGCTTTTTATCCTTCCATTCTCGTTTCAAGTTTCAAAACTTCGGGGAAAAGTGCAATTTCATTTTTACTCGAGTCTACCTTCATCCATTTCGGTTATTTTAGTTTTATGTTTATTAAATTTTTTGATGGGAAATTAATACGGGGTTTACTGTGGATGGTTTATGGAGAGAGAATAATCGGTTGGAATTTCGGTTGAAATAGTTTTTTTTTATAGAGCTTTTGCTAGAGAAACTGGATAAAATTGGAAATCTTCAATTGTTTTTCAATTATGAAATATACTCATCAGATTAAATATTCGAATTTGACTTTACAGGCTTGACGGATTTTTTTCATTTAATTTTTCATTTAATTTTTATGATTTTGTCATTAAAACATCACTGAGAGAAAAATATAATTTTGCCAAACATCTTTTGTTTGGACAATCGAGGGCACGAAATTCCTCTAGTAAAACTGGTTTTAAATTCTTAATTCTCGACGAATTTGAAATCCTAATCCGAAGACGCTTCTGAAAATATTCTCACTGGAGAGCTAATAATAAAATTCACAATTTATTAATGTGGACTGTATGAAAAAAACAACTCAATTATCTTGTTATAACCTTTCACCGGTACTGAGCAGTGGTATGACAATAGTATCGGGTTTGGCATCTGCGTACTTTCACCATGAGTCACGAGTAACGAAATAAATAAATAATCGAAGGTTGAAAATAAAATACATCATCAGCCTTCGACAATTATTCTCTTCGGCGATGGTCACAAAATTGTGTGTCTTAAACAAATTTTATCTCAAGAAAAAAAAAACGAGTAAAGATGTGAGAAGAAAATTATTTAGTGGCTTCATTTGTTTTGAATCCTCAGTTTACGGTACTTCATGTAAATATATAAATATGGCAGCAATGTAATTTTAATATAGTTTATAATGTTGAATCACTTCTATTTTAGGATATCTATCCTATAAGAGCAATTATTTCTATTGAACCGATAGTTAATTGTTTTCGCCTTTGGGTTTCGTAATTTAATATCCAAGAATCGTTACAATGGTTGTACAAAGGCTTCTGATTGACGGGAAATCGATCCCTGTGATATAACAATAGAATCAATGGAGAGGGATGAATTCTAACGTACAAATATCTCCGATATTGTTTATATTTTTTAACTGTCGGAGTGCTTCAATTACAAATGGTGGAAATGTAAACTGTACCAACGTATAATGCCCAGCGGATAACAATGCGAACGCTGGTTATCAATCGAGTGCATCCATCCAGTAAATAGACTGAATTTATCTGGTATAACAGAAACAAATCTATCAAAACATTATCAATGATAGCGCTAAAGAATGGAGAACAAAATGGAAAAGAATCGGAATAGAAAAAAGTATTCAAAATGATTACAATTTTTACATGAAATTTACTCGAATTTCAATGGAGGTGTATATTTTTGTGCAACAAGTGATAGATAATATAAACTTGCTTGAATAGAAAAAAAAATGAATATTTAACGTTAAACTGTATAAAATTATTAATGCGTGAAGACTTTCAACAATTTCATGATTAAAAATTGATAAATGCTTCAAATAATTAGTGGAGACGGTTAAATTTACTGCAACTAATAGAGAGTACTCGTTACCAGCAGCTCACAATCGATAGGAGGTTAATTTCTATCGGAATATCTGAAGAGTTGTCGTATGGTTAGAATAAAAAAAAATTCTCGTCTATTAATCCAGAAAATTTGAGGAGATGTGCAACGAAAAAAAGCCTGAAGTCTATGAATATTTAGCCACATGTATTTTAGATCCGAGGATAAGCATTGATTTTCCCTAACAGAGCGACAGCTTCCCAATGAGGATGGACAATTTGCAACAATTCGCATGCATTCCAAACAGTTGAAATGTCATACTGCCAAACTTAGCTATTGTTACTCCGCGTGTTTTTTTAAAATAAAACCGGAGGACTGAAAAAGCGACAGGAATAATTCGTGGATACGATCGGTTGAGCATTGGAGTACCTCGAACACACGAAAAGCACTTTATTTCAACCGTCAGCGATAATTTAATGCAACCACCTCCTCCACAGTATTTCGATGGTTCAACGTGTTTCTTCCTCTCCACTCTTTGGCGTAGCGAAATCATTGATTGGAAGAATTTCAGTTTGTATTTATTGCACATCAGTTATAATTAGGAACCGAACAATCGAGATTTTACTTACAATTTTGATTTAAATTTTCACTACGTCGTCTCTGTACCGATCACCAAACGAGCAGTATATTTATATTTATTCAGTATATTTCACTATTTATGTGAATAGTATATTTCTCACCTAGGGAGAAAAAGTAGACAAGTCGTCCTCACGCGCAAAATTGTAAGCACGTGAGGAATATGCTTGTCGGATTCTCTTCCCGAGGGTTCAATACGATTTTTCTATCAAAATGGACGAAAGTGAGCGCTTCTAAACGAGTGAAGCGAGGACAGAATTCTCACTTTCGGTCCCTGTAGACAGAAAAACTGTTTTTATCACGCTGAGTTTAATGTTCCCTTTTTCCCCATTTAAAATTTAACAAAGTGAGGAATGTCCTTGTCATACGTGCAATGTACACGATTCTTTAAAATTATTCCCGGAAAAGTGGTGACGAGGCGAACAACTGACGCGTAATGGCTGCCGTATGGCTGGTGCGCTTCAGTAGAGACGGCTAGACCGGTATTTTTATTTAGACACTCCCCAATCCAAAAGGGACCTTTCTTAGTGCGCGTAGACCTCAGAATTGCCAAATACATATTTCTCTAATATATTGTTATATAACATAGAAACATATTCCCAAATTCCTCGCGAAGGCCTTCTCAAAAATTACAATTTTTTTTAGAAATTCCCAGAGCCATTTTCAACCACTTACACATAATCTACTATTCAGCCGCAAGTGTGAGCCCACGTTTTCCATTCCCCTCCTACCTACCTCTCATTCCTCCATTCGCGAAAATTCGCGCGTGATATTTAATGACACATAGGCCGCAGAATATGACTGGCCATTCTTTCCCCGGTGTCCTTTGTCGAGCAAATGTACAAGGCGTAGATCCCCCGGTGAATTAATTTCTCCAGGGAGGTCTTGACGTGGCGCTGCTGCGGCATAGTTTTCTACCCACCGCAGCATATATACCTGTGTTTACCACCCAACGCGTGTGTGTGTGTGTGTGATGGAGATGGTTGCGCTTCCTCGCTGCATGGAATTTGCGAACAAAGAGAGAAGTGCGCGAGAAGGGGGGTAGCGCGGGAGACGTTTCCCTGCCGGAGCAGAAATGGCAGAAGTTGTCTCCACGTTTTTGCGGAAATCTCACTAGGAGAAAACGTGCGGGAAGGGAGGGAGGGGGGTAGATTGCTGTTGAGGGTCTCCTCCGGAGACGAATCGCATTGAGATGAGCAAAAAAAAAATACGAGAAAAGTTGGAGAAACCGCGGAGTGGGCGAGGGGACATAAAAGGTGAAGGGGGTGATGATGACGGGGTAGACAAAGCACTTTTTGCACGCGGGGGTCATCGAGCTGTCTGAAGAAATAACGGAGTTATCTACCGGAAGTGACGAATGGCAACCGCCAACTTCCTAAACTGCTGTTTTGCCTCGACAATTCTCCCATTTTTACCCCGGGAATTAAACAGACCTCACAGGTTTTAGACTGAATCGAGATATGTTTCATAGCGTTGTCTTTTACGTTGGGAGGATCGTGCCGATAACCCATAGTTATTATGTAAATTGTTATGTGGTAAATCAGACGGAGATATTCCAATGATTTCCGGGATTTTTTAATGGCAATCTTGATTTAACACGAGTGGAAATGAATACGTGATTATTGAATATGTGAAAAAAAATATTGAATCCGTTTTCTTATTCAATATGATCATCCATGCAGAGGAAATTATGTGAAATTATGAACTCGTCGAATTATTCTACCGGAAGTATTTTAATTTCCATGCTTCAGTCGGATCGGAAAAACAATTTGGCTTGAATAAAATTGCCTTCATCCAAATAAATCATTCATCAGGCATTCTTCTTTTTCTCCAACTATAAAATTTTAATGATATAAAAAAGGCTTTCGGGCAAAACAAAAAAATCGGGGCCTCAGTATAAGGGGCTCAGTTTTTTTCTTTTTAAGGCAGGCATCTTCGAAGACGTGGAAGACAAGAGAGAAAAACGAGAAATATATAAGTGCTCGACAAGGTTGTAATTTAGTGGATGGCGATGGGCCACGGGCGAACGGCGCCTTGAAATAATAACCCTGGGCCCTACCTTTTACTCCCACCACAATTTTCTTTACAAATTTCTCTCCTCGTTTTTACCCCATGCTACCCTGTCATTTAACTCCTCTTGCCTTCATTCGAGACCTGTATCACTCCTGACATCTGCATTGACTTTGTCATTCTGTATTTACTGTTTGGTGAAGTTCGAGGAGTAGTTGTGGTATGAATATGCATCCGACAGACGTGTATCTCCAACAGTATTTGAAAATTAAATGCAAATAGATCAATATTGTTTAGGAAATAAAAAAATGTCCAAAAAATATATGAAATAATGAGCTTTTGCGAAATTGGGAAAATGTTTTTGAAATTGTTCTCAAATTTACTAAAGAAAGGACTGTAAACATACCATCCGGACTGGTTTTTCATGCGAAATTTTGATTCGTTATCTGCTATTTGTAATCAGTTTTCGTCTTCAGAAAACACTTACCTGCAACAATAAATAATAAATTACATATCGAAAATCGATTTAATCGGCAATAGATAATTTTGTTTCCGATTTCAAATGAATCTTCACGATTTCATGAGATATTCTCTTGTATTTGAAATTTTCATAGCAATTCTAGAAGTGATGCCTAGGAGAGCAATCGAAGATTCAATTTATACAGAAGAATCAATTTGAAAAACCAACATTGCAAAACTGAAAAGTTTACTGGAAATTTAGTCGAATTTCAATGGAATGATGACTGGAGTTTTCAACTTACAAATTCATAGCCAAAAACATCTCAACTGATAATTATTTTTGCTTCACAAAAGAGGTATTTTATCTCGAAAAATAACAAAAAACGTTTGTCTCTCCGTCCCCTTCACCGTTTGTCCCGCAAGAATGCGAATTTTCTCTGAAGAATGACACGAAAATTGTTCTCCTGTTCTTATTTTTTTTGTTCCAAGCCACTTAAGATGAAGAAGGCCCATTTCTATTGTATCCATTTGAGGCCCACCAATTTTCTCGACTCCCTCCGGTGCCCGCATCTAGGAACTCCACTCCTGGCCGCGTCTCACAGGCGAATAGCAATTTTATTTCGTGCAGTACAAAGAAGGAGTGAATATGCAAATTTTTTATTTAAAAAAAATTAAAATTTTCCTAACAGTCTATATGATATTTTATGATACTGGTGGGAAGGGAAAATGCCCTTTGTTTACTTTCCATTAGAGACTGCCTTCATCCCCGAGACATCGAAATTTTCTGTCATTGGCTCCGGTAAATGTTGACTGAAACCTCCCATCATGCGCTTAAACCAGAATACAGATACCTTCTTCAACGATTGTTCGGTAAAAATTCAAATGTTCTCCGCAGACCTCTCGAAAATTGTTCTCCCCACCATTATTTTTCTTGTTCCAAGCCACTTGAGCTGAGGGAGCCCCAGCTCTATTGTGCCCATCTGAGGTCCAGCAATTTTCTCGGCTCGAGTCTCGGCCGCGCATCACGAGAGAACAACACTTTCATCTCGTGCAGTGAAAAAGACCACTGTATTTGCAAAATTTCCCCCTAAAAGCCCTTTATACTCCGTTCCCCGTGCCAACTGTGGACCAAAAGTGGGCAGCCTGCATGCGGCTGCCGAGTCACGCGAGCCATCAAAGATTCAAGAATCGCTCGAGGCAGAGCAGATGGTCTTCACTTTGTTACAGCGAGAGAAGAAAATGGCAACGTTGCGATTACCACCTCCCATCCGAGTGCCTCATCCTCATCATCTGGGTGGAATAATCACGAGGAGAAACTACCTGCGAGTCGAGGGGATAAAGTTGGAAGCCGTTTGTCCACTCGATGTGGCAACGTCGGGTGGACCCGTGGGCCCGTAAGTCGTGGTACGATCGCTTGGCAGCATCGCAAGTCGTGTCAAGAACCGGCCCCCGACGCCATTGTCTGGATGGAGTGGGAGAGTGAGGGAGATGGCGCTCACGCGCTCTCTTCCACTTGAAGCAAAAATCGGAGGTAGTGTTTACCGTCTTCGCTGTGTCGAGTTCGTGACCCCTTTTGTCCTCCGGTACCGGTTACCGGTGGAAGGGGGGTAAGACGGGCGAATGATTCCCCAGGTCACGATTCTCAGTTTTTGAGCGTAATGATCGGAGCTCGTGTTGTCATTGCCAGGGTCACCGAAGCGGGGGCAAGTGTTGGAGTATTTTTAAACTTCCATTGGTAGTTTTTTAATTCTAATTTGGTTATATTTAATATCTTTTATTTTGGAGGATACAATATCTATAGACTGGGATTAAAAATTTGAAATTAAAGAAATTTAGATGAATATATTCTTAAATCCTCAATTAATTGTATATTCAGCGCATTCTATTCGACTAAAATTTCCTGTATACAATGAAAAATTGTTTATTTTAATGAAATCATCTTTTTTCTTGGAGTATTCATTAAATTCGCTAATAACTGATGAAAAAAGCTTGTTCCATTAAAGTTTAGGTCGTAAATCATCGCTATGTGATCATTCCGTGTTCAATTAACATTTACGGAAGTTTACAAAATGCAATATTCAAAGGTTACTTTAAGGTTGAATTAAGGTTCGTTTACACTGAATTTATGAATAAAATGAAGAAGAATAATGAGTTTTCGAATAAATAAAATAAAATAGAGAAATATCCAAAATGTGATGGAATTTGTAAATAATTTTTCAAACACAACTCAACTTATCTCATTTCATGTGTAGACGAGAACTATACTCATGATATAACGGCGAATAATTGAGTTACGGCTGTTGAAATGATATTCGCATCGAGAACAATGTACTCCCTCCCTCGGATTGAATTGTAACGCAGATTAAAGGGAATGACGAGGGAAATGATCATGATTCCTGAGGGGTATTTCGGCTGATTGGAGTTTTCCACCTTCCACAATTGTACGATCTCATTCTCTCCCGGTGTCATGTAAAAAGTTGAAGAGGAAAACAAAAAGTTGAAGGCAAAAAGAGGAATACGAGAGAAAATAAGAGGAAACACGAATGCCTCAGCATCGAACCGGTCCTCGTCCCCGTGTTTACTGTAATACCGCCTTCGTGATCTCGTTTTATTTCGAGCCAAGTTCCTACAGCTCTCTCTGACGCTCTGCCACCCATTAGATTCACTCGACTGGAATCGATTCCTTCGATTCTACTCGGTAGTGTCGCCCATTTAATGTTTCGGAGCTGAGTAATTTTTAGGTGTAGTACCAGTCACTTTTGTTTGTATTGCCTTCAGAATCTCCGTAGAGTGGGGTAAAATGGAATAACAATAGAAGATTAAAGGAAGCTTCTGGAGTCCAGAGAGATTTTCGTTTATTCTATATGAGAACGTGGCAAATTATGAGAGAGAGGTACATAACGGACCGTCTTTATCTCTCTATAACTCGACAATGAAGGGATAGATTTTCTTGCAATCTACCTCATTGTCAAGCTATTTTTACAAGCTTGAAAATGGCCCCTGATTCATTTAGATCCCATTCGCTAATCAGAAGATGTTAACGATTAACGATAAAAATTCAGATAACAGCTGTTGTGGTTCGTCCATTTATGGAAAATTTAATTAGACGTCCTATTTAATATTACAAATGAGCTCGGGCGTTCTCGGCGTTATTGGAATGCTAATACTATTTTATATGGCAGGTTCAAATTGACTGTAAAATTGAAGATCAATACAAAAACGAAAACTGTTTCGCTGAGCTCGAGACTTATGTAACACCTCAAAAAACATTATGATTAACGTAACCATAGCATTATGGTTAACCCAATGCGTTTTACCCTGTAGTCCTCCACTAGGCTATTGTTACCAGGTTAAAGATCGTTTCCAATTAGTGGTTCCCCAACGTTTGGGGTTACGTTAGCAGTTGCACATACCTAGAAACTTACTCGTTAAGCCTTATCTCGAGCAAAACGCCAGCTCCTGCAGAATTGTCGAGGCAACTTTTGCTGAGATAAGCAGAAGGAAAGGAGAGAGCTACAGTAAACAATCCTCCGCCAATCTTACTCCTTTCTCATCTTTGTTTTTCATTTTTTTTTCTTCTCCTGGCATGTTTTATTTTTCCTTCTCCCCTCCTTTCTGCTCGCGCTCGTACTCTTCCCATTGTCCAACCGATTTGCTCTCCTTTCTGGCTTTCGGCTTAAGGGAGAGGAGAAAAACTAAAAGTATAACGCGAGTTCGCTAGCTCCGAGGCAAATTATCTCTGTGTGGCTGTGGTAAATATTCAACCGGCCCTCGCTGGAAATTTTACTCTTCTTATGTTCAATATCTGCCCACGTGACTATTTCTTGTTGTTGAGTTTTTTTGCATCTCCAGTGGATTAGATTCAGCTTAAATTCATTTCTTTTTCCACTTTTTAAGAACATGTAATTTCTTTTCCTCTACTAAGAAATGTTATTTCTTTGGAAGTTTATTATTTTATCATTTTGGAAGTTTCGCGAACAGATTTTTTTTATTCATTACGCAATTTCAATAATTGTGGGAATTTGTTGAAAAGATATAGTAAAATATTATCAGAATTTTTACTAAAGCGATCTTTTCTTTCATGTAGAGTTGTTAAATAAGATGGCGAGGGAAATTTTTCATTAAAATTATTATGTCGATTCGTGAAAAATCCATTTCTCTCGTCGGAGTATTTCCCGGAAAGAAATAAGAGATTCGTCGTAGAATGAGATTGTATCTATTGGAAAATAGGTCGCCTTTCCTTCACTTTAAAAATTAATTTCTCCTGTCACTCGAATCAAACCAATTATAATACTCGACAATCTCATCAGGTTCTTAAAGACGAGTGGAAAAATATTCTCAATTCAAGAGTCTTCATTTCAGTGTAATCCTGGTAAGAGTGAATTAGCCCGTTAATTCGTGAACATTGACCTTTCGTAACAATCATGTGCATGTGCCATGCATAATCCAACCGTTGACGATTACAACATTTGATTTATGAAGACGGGACTTCACGAGGTAATGCAAACGACTCATTCCGCTCTTGTGACTCAACTGGGGACAACTTCGGGCTAATGAAGACATATGACAGGGGAAATTATTCACAGAAACTTGGTATCTTAATGGAGAAACTTGCTCTCTTCTTTAATTCCGGAGAATTTTTCGGCTTTCTAGATCTCTTTTCTTTATTGTGAACAAGGGCGAGGGGTAGGGGTTTAATGGACGATGGGCAAAAATTTAGTTCAATATTATCATAGTTGATGATGAAAAAAATCCAGGATGAGAAATCGAATAAACAAAAAACATGTGCACACAAGGTAGCCGATTTAAAGGAAAAAATCTCTGTATTGTCATTGAAAACATTGAATTAAAAAAATGATGGGCGAAAGATGATTAAATTAATCAGGAATTTCTTAGTCAGCTAATGCAAAAATCCGTTTCCTACACCAATTTTTCGTCTTTTTCTCATTTATCACAGGTAACAATAATTGAATACTATTCAATGTTTGAAGTTTCACAAAAAGAATTCCTTGGATTCCATTAGATATTGACGAGACTATTGGACAATTTTTGCGAATGTCTTTCGACTCCAATGTGCCCCAAATAAATATTTAAAAAATTAAAGAAAGAATATTCTCGTCAGCGGAGCTCGATATCTTCTTGTAAAGCTTGCGCATACCGTCTAAACCACGTAACCGTTTGGATCGACTAGAAAATTGCCCGGGAAAATTATAGCTGGGCAAATCTCCCCCGCTCTATCCCACGAATTACCTCCAGTTGAAATTGCATTATTGGAACATGCGTAAAAAACCGGTAACTTTCCATGCAACAATTTTTTTTTCTCTTCTCCCAGAAATCGAAAAATAGGACGCGTTTGTGCATTTAATTTTTATCCTCTGGTAAATTGATTTGGGAGTGGTGGGGGAGGGGCATTTCCGATGATCCGGGCATACTGACCTCAAAATTATATTGGATTATAACGCGTGCAAGGGATGAGCGATTAGCCCCTCTTCCTCGCACCCATCAACCACGAGGGAGGGCGAGAGAGTGGGCTCTGGCGGGAGATGCCTCGTCATTGCCTAACGATCCTAACGACCGCCTCGGCAGGTTTTCATATACGCGATAACGCAATTTTCGGGATACTATCGCTTGGTAACGCACCTACAGAAATGACAATTAACGTTCTCACATTAAAGCAAGTTCCTTGCGAGATGTGGATTTGCCGGGGACTAATGAAGTCTTCTGGAAGTTGAAAGTTTTCGTATTTGTCATCTTCATTATGACGTACTGATAGAGAAATTTTATTACGAGTTTCCCGATGAAATTCTCTGGTGTATTCAGGAAGAATTCGTTAACCAATTATAAATTCGGGAAAAATAGTACCGAATTAGTCATTTTTAAACCCCGAGTGAACGGTAATATTTTTGACACTATCTTTCTCGGAAGTGCAATATAAAGTAATATACTGAACTCAATAAAGTATCTGAATTATAGGAAATAACATACTTAATTGTTCAGTTTTAAAAATTATTTCGTATTTGTTGTCTTCTCTTGCTCCCGAGTTTCGAGGCAAAATTCTTCGAAATATTTAGCAAGAATTGATCAAGCGAGAATGTTTATTTTCATGGACATTACCCATTTGAAAAACATATTACCGAATTAGTAATCTTTGATCCTTAGTTTGGTAATATTGATTTGCCCTGTACATTTAATTTGCAAGAGAAATTTCACTGGAAATATCATTCAGGCTTTAGAATTATGAATAACGAAACAATGAAAGACGCATTTCCATTGCTCATCGTATTCAATGGGGAATGCATGAGACATTCTAAATGAAATTATCTCAATGGTCTTCCAAAATGCAGTACCCAGCATTGACGCACCCAACCTCGGAGAAATAATAACGCCACAATTAGCAGAAATAATCGAGGATCATTAGCATTCCTTGAACTTTCTGTGAACATCTGCATGACATTTGAGCAAAATGTTACTCTCTCGGTTAAATTACTCCATTTAAATATCCGACGCAACTGCATTATGCTGATGCACACCTGAATATTTCCCATTCAAAACGTCATTCGTCCTCACATCAGTCGCATATGCAAAGGAAAAAATAGGAGAAAATTTTATAGTCATTTCAACAATATGGTTTCGCAAATTTATAAACTGATCTACTGAACCCAATAAAAATACCCGAATTATAGTAAACAACGGAAATTGTATTTTCATGAAAAAGCGGTTGTAGATGTTAGCTTTGATTTTTTGATTCAACACTTTTTTTCTCTTCTTAGATTTTCATCGACGATTTGGAATCTTGAATATGTATCCTTTGAAGATGGATTTGTACTTCTTGAATAGTTCAATTACATTTTGCGATGGCGGATTAAATTCAAATCTCAATTTTTGAATGCTCCAATTAAATAAAAACGATTATTTCCCCCT
>JAPYZN010002209.1:0-16428 GCA_030522865.1 Psyttalia lounsburyi
TACACGTACGCCCTCCGGTTTAGTTCACACGCCACCACTACGAAATTTTTGTGTCGAAGCCTCTCCATAAGCGCTGGCAATCTCCCCTATAATCTCTGCGCTAACTCCGTATTACGCACCTAACGTTATCCCAGAATTAACCAAGGGGGGGTACCCGAAAAGTACCGTGTGGCGGTGTGGTTTTCCTCTCGTGGTCTAGTGATCGTGAGCTATTAATTCTTCAACGATGAAATTATAGAATGTACAGTACAACCTACAGATTTTTTTTTTATCATTAGTAATAATGAAAGTTTAACAGTTTAGACGACAAGCCGTGAAATAACGATAATTTTAGATAACTTTAGTAGAATTATCGTAATATTAAGGGCCCGTTTTTTTACACAAATGCAGTCAATCTCGATGCTAATAAAGTTCAAGGGTCAACTTGCTGAAATTTCGATGGGACACCGGTGTCCAGAGTGATATGGACGTTAAGAATCTACTATGATAACCCTATTCTCGTGGTTTTATCACTGAACATATTTTAATGTCACCTATGCGGGAATCGGTATTAACATGGACATTAAAAGCACAGTGAGTACTATTTTTCATTCAATTTATCATACTTATTTTGTTTATCGTCTAAATGTTCGAGAGAGAGGCTTGAATTTGGACACATGTGATCGTTTCTTGTTTGGCTTTTTGACTATTTTCTTTTCAAATTTTCAAGCTACGGGGGTTGGGAATTTTGGAGTCAGGTTTTAGGAGTCCTTTTTGGACCGAGAGGTTAAGAGCAAGACGGAGGGTTTGTTGGGACATCGTAAGACGATGATTTTGAGGTTATCTCGGCTCCATTTGGGATCTGTATGTCGACGCAGAGCGGTTAATGGAGAGGGGCAGGGAGGTTTTGAGCCGCAAAAAAATTCAAGCGGCAGAACGAAATCGAACGGTTTTTTGTTGGGGGAGGTTTCGGCAAGATTTGTTTTTTTTTTAATTGCATCATTTCGTCAGTAAATACTGCTAATTCCTGGATATTTCTTATAAACAAGGTTTGGGAGAAATGACTCGTAATCCAAGGTTGATGGGCAAAATTTAGAGGATTTTTTTCTGCGGTAATTCGCCTTATTGAAAGTGAGCCATTTCGACCATAATTTTTAAAGATAACTCATCGCGTCTCATTTTTTTCTGACAGATTTTGCAATTTGTATTATTGATGTTAGCATTTCGTGATTTAAATGATTATTTTTTTCAATTTTAAAGGGTTTTTGGAGATTTCAAAGGACTCACTCTCAAACCCCTTGTTTAATTACCAAAGAAATTTGTAATTTGTATCTTGAAGATTTAATCAGAAAATCCCAAAGCCTCGCTATGCTAAAATTATGAAATCTCGTTTTCTTTTTATTTTTATTATCGTCAATTATTATTCAAGACCGGCTGTATGGGACTTGACATAAAAAATTGATTAACGGATGGATATTTCTGAGAGCAATGAGGAATTTCAGTGTCCCTGTCCTCTAGGAGTGAGCATCAATGCGAAGTACTGTCAGTGCTATATGTAATAAGTATATTTATTTGAATGCAATAGCGGATTACATGTGACGAATAAAACTAGCCAACTTGACGGGAATTGAACGAGTTTTTAAGATTCCCCATATGGAAGGAAACCTTTCCCCCCATTCTTTATATGAGATAAATATAAAAGCTACGGAAAAGCTTCTATAAAAATTATGAATTTTCGAAGGGAAACTATTATAAACAAATAAGCTCTCATATTTTGCAAAAAAAATGTGAGGGTTGCATGATGGATGATTTGTTGCAAATATTATCACTTTGTTATTATTATAGAACAAGGGTCCTTAACACGGAGAAAATTTTTCTACTATTTTTAATTAAATTATTGATTGAACCAAAATCTGGCAAATTCTGTCCTAAATCTTATTTCAAGTGAAAAGTTAGGAAATCAAGAACAATGATTGTGTTCTGGTTTTGAGAGCTGTTGTATTGTTGAACTGAAAGAAACTGGAAGAAATCAAATCCAGACATAATTGAACATCAATTAGCAGCTCAACACCAATTGGATTAATGTTTCGGCTGAATAATAACTATTCCATTAACAAAATATTTCAAAATATGGTTCCCTTAATATAAAAACCATAAAAACCTTAGAAATAGAGTACAATACAAAATGATGTCAAATTAAAATTACGAAATTAAGAAATTAAAATTGGTATTGTCCTCAAAATTGTTTACTCGATGTATTTCAGGGTAGAGTTCTGAAAGGAAGCTTTTTCTAGAAACCAGGAAAATTTTTCCTTGCGGAGTACTAATAGTAAAATTTTATCTTGTAATTAATATATTTAATGGATATTTATCACATGTTATTTGTCAATGATATGTATAATATAGCTCAATATCTAATATATTTTTTTTGCAATTACAGCTCGATTATGAATTCATCAATCTGGATAATCTCGATGATAATGTCAAGAGGGAAATTCGCACCATCTTGAAGACCGAGATTGCCTCTGATGTTCTCAAATTACCTTGGGACAATGGTGAAAAAGATTACAATTCAAATTCTGTCGTCCCGGAGATGCAGCCGGAAGTGCAGAATCACTGGCAGCCTTACGGTAAATTCAGAAATCACTTAATTTCTGAAAATTTATTTTTTCGTAATTGTCTAGTCATTTCAGTTGATATAATTTTTACCTCCACTCATTAAGTCCTACTACTGAGTGAGTATAATATATTTTTTTTAAGTAAAAAAATATATTCTTCGATAAACGTCCATAGTTTGGGGGCAAACAAACGTCTTGAGATTATTACAAAGTCTATTGCATATTCAACCAATCGATCTTAACTAACAATCATCAATAATTTGCCCTATAAATAAAACCGTTCTGGTAAAATCCATTGCTCTTTAGGGGATATAAAAAAAGAGAGGAAAATATTTATAATTTTGGGCATAAAAGAAATTTGTATTAATATCTTCGAAACTATAGATCCAAATAATATACTTTCTACGAAAATTTTAATCTTAATAAACATTTTGAATATCTGGTATAATCCATTGGAAGTTCAATTTTCAACTAGGATTTATCATTAAAATTATTTCACTGAAAAATCCATTGAAAAAGTGATTGCAACCACTGCTAGTGTAAATATTCTTCCTCCACGGACAGTTTTACGGTGACACCAGCAAGTTTATCAAAGTCTTTCTCGTTCTAAACGCGGACATTACGGATGCTAAATGTACAGTCACCTGTTAGAGTTAGTATGTGGGAGGCGGTTTTTAACAAAACATTTAACATTGCTAATTAATTTTTCTGGACGGTCCATGCCACCTGCGTCCTCATCGCGACCCCCAGGTCGCGTTAAGCGCTGATAGGACTTGATGTAAATGCCTCATCAGCCGCTTTAAAAAGACTGCTGTGAAGACCTTAATTTTCTTAATTTCACAATTCATTTTAATTTTTGTTATCCACAATTATAGTATATTGTGCAACTAGTGCGTAAAGTAGCACTATTTCGCACGAGTGCTAGGCGATCACACGAGGCGAAAAACGCGATACGCACGTGTTGCACACCTAATTTTTTACAATACCTGCCAAAGTTCGTTTCGAGGGGAGGTTTGGAGGGCAAAGTGTTTTTTTTTTTATGTGCGGAGTGCGGAAAAGTATCAATTTACGGACGAAAAACCGTACCGAAAAGTGAACTTTTTCGGCAGATATTGCAAAAAATACATTTTGAAGGAAGGCTCATTGAATTTACTTATAGACATAATAGTACGTGCAGTGTAACACACGATTTAATAGGATAATCTAAAATCTTGTGACGATATGTAATATACTATGCATTGAAATTATTTTATAAAAATTGTACAACGCACCTGAAAAATCTTTTTCTTTGCATTATTGCATTAAATGCATTCCATTTGATTATTCTCATTCCTTCCGTTTGGCTTTTTGAGTTTTTGACACTTTTACTGTTTCTCCAGAGGTACTTTTGGTCTTCTTCTCTTCTAACCATTCGCTATTTGTTAGAAACGATGAATGTCTTAATTTATTAATAATTTATTTTAATTTATTAATGAAATAAAGCCGTTCTAAAGAATCATCACAAATCAAAATAAAAAATCAAATCAAAATCAAGAATCATTTCCGTTCAACGCGAAAGGTCGGGTGTAATAATTGCTTACCTCAAAACGACTAATTACATGATAAATAATCGAGATTGCTGGCGATTTGATAATCATTTAACGAGTAATTAGTCCCAGCGACGTCGAGGGGATTATAATACCCGAGCTTGAATTCTACCACCTTCGCTATTGTCACCTTGCGATCACCCAAGGGCCAAGAAGTTTTGTTCCCCCGATCAAATCTTCAAAACTAGCAAAAACCCCTGAAAAAAACTTGATTTTCTTGTTCCCAGATGAGTCCATCCCCAGTTACGACACTTCCACTCCTCCCACCATGCTGACATCCCCCATGTCGACCCTGGCCTACCCTGCCGGGACCTTGATGCCAGTCTATCAAGATTGGCAGATGACGACAGCCTTTCCCACGACAACCTCCGACCCCATGGCCTTCTCCTACGTCTCCTCAGGCCCCTACGCCACCCCCATCTACAATCATACCCCAACCGAAGTTCTCACTCAGTCTCCCAGCCGTGAGGAGCGTCGTTCAGGTCACTCTCGCAGTCGAAAAACCGACAGCTACAATCGTCCAGTAGCCAACGATATCCAGCAATCCTACATGATGCAGCCTGGCCAGTTTAATGCAATATCAGCAATCTGTCACCCAGGTGTTTCATACATACCAACATACCTGTCCTCCCAACAACATCCAGCCGCCGGTCCGCCGATATTCATACCCTCTCAGTACCCTCAGATCCATCACAACAGTCATCAGTATCACCAGCACCCCTCCAATTACCACCAGCCATCGCCAACAATAAGACATCAACGACAAAATGCACAAAACTACAATCCAATGTACAATCAGGAGAAGAAGGCCCATCAGGGACAGAAGAATGATAAAAAAATTTACGAGGGACAACGTAACACTGCCAGCCAGCCATTCCGTCAAGGGTTGAATCATAAAAGTAATAATAATTATAACAATAATGTTAATAATAAGATAAGGAGGGTTAGTGGTGAGGAGAAGGCGATTTGTGAGGGAGGAGGAGAGGATCTGGGGAGTGTCAGCACGAGTAATGGGATTGTCAATGGAGGAAAGGGCAAGGGTGACGAGGTGGGGGACGAGGAGGATGTCCAGGTTCAGGTGGAGGTTGTGAAGATTGGTGAGGAGGCTGGTAAGAACGAAGAACGGACTGATGGAAAGGTTGTGGAGGTGGTTGTGGATGAGGTCAAGACCAATGGTGATGAAAAACGAGAGGATCCTGTGGTGGTGGAGGAGGTGAAGGAGGTGGAGAGGGTGGCGATGACACCTGCCACCAAGACATTCGCCAGTATCGTTAGGAGCAATGAGGGGAGAAATCCACCTGGGTTCGTCCAGAATCAGGGATTCAAACTGCCATCAGCTGTTCGGAGTAATGTTGATTGTGTAAATAATGGGGTTGAGAGGGGGGAGGGAAAGGGTGAAAAGGTCAAGCGACAGGGGGGAGAGGAACAGGCAGGGGTTATTGTGGAGACTGCTTTCGTGGAGAGGAAACCACTGCCTGTGGATCATGTACAGACACCATTGAATAGCCCTCTTATGTACAGAATGGGGGGTGAGTATAAATTTTTATGCCACTCTGAATCGTCACATTTTGCAAGTATAATAAGAAGTATTTAAAGGAAAATTGTGATTATTTTTTTCATTTTTTGTTTTAAATCCGCTGTCGGAACTCTTGAAATCAAGATCACACGAACTAAATGTCATCATGCAAAATGTGATGGACATCAAATATTTTATAATAATGGTAAATTGTTGTAATTATTATTACCCTTTATTTGCAGAATTTTTACTGCATTATCAAATGGATAAGCAGACTGTAAGTTTACTGCCTCGTGGCTTGACGAATCGCAGCAATTATTGCTACATAAATAGTATATTACAAGCGCTCCTCGCATGTCCACCGTTTTACAATCTCCTGAGAGCACTGCCGCTCTCCAGGCATCCATTGAAAAACTCATCGACTCCAATAATTGATAACATGTGAGTAGGAGATGGTTGTTTTGTGAATGAAAACATTTCGAGATTCGTTCGATTGGTTCGATACGTCAAAATATAAAGTTTGGCTATAGACAACATTTTCTGTAATTTGCATAATTCAATGTCTTGAATATTAGAAAAAAAAATCGTTAAATATTAATTAGTAGTTTGTCATTTTTCTGAAACGATTTGCATGACTTATTCATTCGAATTTTTTGAAATACGATTATTTTTTTAGAATCAAGATTAAGTGTTCGAAATTTTCAATGGATTTCTCTAGTCTCCAAAAATCCCAATATTCCTCAAATATTAAAATGAAAATTGGACGTGAAACATAGAAAATTCATATTCAATCAATTCACTCGATTAATAAAATTTTCATTATATGTACGAAGGATAAAGTTTGTTAACGAATTCCTGCCCCTACCCGAGGGTGAACGCCTGCCCAGAATAACTAGAGATCAGAAGAAAAATGACGACAGCCTTGACATTAAAGGTGGCACTGCTTTTGAGCCTTCGTATGTCTACACTATGTTGAAGAATACATCGTCTCCTGGGGTTTTCTCCATCGAGGGGAGACAAGAGGACGCCGAAGAGTTTCTTTCGTGTCTACTCAATGGCATTAGTGATGAAATGTTGGAGGTAATCTTTTTTTAGTGGATGACCGCCAAATCCACACATTTTATTTCATTCTCTAAAATTCTTTACTTGTTTTTTATATTTATACTCTAGTATTTTTATTTGCTTGCTTTTTATAGTTGATGAAGCAAGTCAGTGAAAACTCTCAAAAGTCCAAGCCATCTGAGGAGTTGAATGCTAATTACAACAGTGGAGATGAAGAGTGGAAAGTACGTAGAGTTAATTAATTTTAGTAATGACTCTTAATAGTAATGAAGTAAAAAATTAAAACTGTATGATTATGATTATTTCTCACAATCATTTTACCTTTCAGTAATATTACTTGATTTATGGGGTACAATAAATGACATTAATTGACGAATTAATTGACGAAGTTCGAATACATTATAATTGAGTATAATTGAATATGTTTAGATTTAATTCAAGTAGAGGGATCAAATTTTCGGTATACTGGGTGTTAATGCAATTTTTACCTAAAATGGCCAAATTTAATTTTGCGGCTTCCGGTGACTTTAGATTTTAGCAATGAAAGGTCTGAAGAATTTTTTTAATGCTAAGTTGCCATGAATCCCTAAAATATAAATTTTTGAATATTTTATTCCTCTAAATCACCCCTCCGATCAACAAAAAGAGGAAAATTTATCGCTTTTGTTTCTTTTATTGAGACTATCAAATTGTGAATTAAGTTTTCAAAAAAGTTCACTTTGATGAAATCCTCTGGAACTTATGAATGAATAAAGAAATAAATGAGGGTCTTAAAATTTTTCTAGGTAATGGGACCAAAGAACAAAGGTTCAATAACCCGTTGCACTGAGTTTGGACGTACTCCATTGTCCGACATCTTCCGTGGTCAACTGAGATCCAGAATTTTACGTCAGGGTGATCAAAGCACTGACAATGTACAACCATTCTTTACTCTTCAATTAGACATTGAGGTAAGCCACTCTTCTTCCACAATCTTTATTTTGCTACTTTTATGAAATTCTAATTAAATTATGAACTAAATTCTAACTATACTGTACTATAAATTGCGAATGAATGATTGCAGAAAGCAGAATCAGTGAAAGCTGCCCTAGAAATTCTCGTGGGAAGGGACCTTGTGGAAGGTATGACTTGTAGTAAAACGAAGCAGCAGATTCAGGCGTGGAAACAAGTTACTCTCGAAGAGCTTCCAGTTGTTCTTATTCTTCATTTGAAGTGGTTCGATTATAAACACGACAGCTGTTCCAAAATATTCAAAAATGTTGCCTATGATATTGATCTAAAAATTGATGCCAGTGAGTATTAAAAATATTTTAAATATGTTTAATAGATACTAAGAAAATGTTTTTAAAAATTTTACTCATGCAATTTCCCAGTACCAATCAATAATGGAAAGAATTGTAATTAAAAATTTGACGTGCGGAAATGTCAAATTTCCTATAAACCATTCCAGCTCTTGGATCTTATATTTTGAGTTTTTAATTGGAAATTTTAATTCAAGGCCCGGCTATACTTTCAACCGAACGTTATCTAGATTGTTTTGTTTTGATTTTTTTATCCACACGGCATTTATTTGGAAACTCATTTTCTGTAATAAATAGACCTCAACGAATAATAAATATATATATTTGAAAAAAACTAGAGAAAATAAGGAACATTTTCAAAGAGTCTTTTTTAAATTAATGCCCTATCTGCCGAACCGCCATGTTGACGTGACTGGACGCCATTTGCCGTGGTAATTACCCGTTTTTTAGTTTATCCTCTACTCCCTTATTTCTCAATATTTCTCAAAAAGGCTCTTTGAAAATGTTCCTAATTTTTTAAAGTTTTTTTCACATATATATTTATAATTCTCGGCGATCTACTCATTACAAAAAATGAGTTTCTAAATAGACGCATTTTTAGATTAAAAAATCAAAACAAAAACAATCTACATAACGTTGGGCTGGAGGTACACCCGGGCCTAAAGGCGTCCTTATCTTTTTAACATACGTTGATTATACGTTTCCTGTCCTCACGTATACCCTTTCGGGCTTTTACGTATTTCCCCGTCGGACCCCCCGGCCCCGCTGTACCGCATTCGCTAAAAGGACCAAGGAAAAACCTCACCCTTAGGAGAAAACCTTGGCCAAGTACAGTCGTCCCTTTTACAAGACAACCGCTCGACAGTGAATCGGGAGATCAGAGTGCTACAAATTTTTACAAATTTTGACTGCCGGTGACGGGAAGCGAACCCACCCGGGTCATCGGCGTGGCAGTCTAGCACTCTAACCGCACGGCTACTACCGTCGGTCATTATCTTTTTAACATATTTTGTTCATTAATTTCAGAACTTTTGTCACCGAATGCTGCAAAAAAATTCACACTAAGACAGAAACAGTATAAACTATTTGCTGTTACGTATCACGATGGCAAGGAGGCAACAAAGGGTCATTACGTAACAGATGCATTTCACGTTGGTTTCGGTGCATGGGTCCGTTACGACGACAGTTCCATCAGAGGAATATCTGAAAATGATGTATTGAATCCATCCCCACCGCGCGTACCCTACTTACTTTATTATAGGAGGTGTGATACGATCGGAAATCAACCAAATACCACTAGAACACGTTGAGCATAGCCGATAGTGAAGAATGAAAATAAAGACGGAAAATTCAAGAGAATATCGAAAGCACTCTAGGTAAACGATAAGTTTGTTTTTTATAAGAAAAATAAAAATCAGTAAATTATCGATAATTATGGGAAGTGAACAAAAATAATAATAGTAATTCGATAAATTTCTAGATTTTCAAGGTAATATAAATGAAGTCTCATGTTTCATACTCGAGATGAAAGATTAATTGAATTAATTATTAAATCTTTGGATATCAGAGGAATTAAAGAAATAGACACAGAGGATGATGAAATTTTTAATAATTATTAATATCGTTATGTTCTTTCAACCTCCGAGTCATCATATTTTTGTTAATTAGGCGTGTAATATCAATTGTTACAAGTGCTATGTGCCTCATTTTTTAGTATATTGAAGATTAATAATAAAGATAGCATTACTATTTCTCATGGATAATTAATTTTTCTTCAATCACGTGATTTATTGAAAACTTTTCAGCTCAATAAAAACTGTTACGAAAAATAAACTGTTATTACTGGCATTTTATTTCCCTCGGCCTATCATGATTTTTATCATTTTTACTTCCGAATTGAAGAATTGCAATCGTCAAATTTTTGAGAATTTTCGGACATGGGAAATAACGAAGGTTGACGGCCATGTCTGCTGGTGTCAATGTCCATCGTCACCTTTAAGGGAATCAATCCTTGAAAAGTTGAGTATTTACTCGGTTAAAATTTTTATTAAAAATCTGCATTTTTGAAACATTATAGTACTCAGCTAGGACTAATCCTGTGCTAAATTTCAGCCTGATGGATCGAATATTTTTGGAGAAAAATCTATTTGTTTAAACATTGTTTGGCCCTTATATCTTCAAAGCTAATTAACCGATTGAAATTTTTGATGTTCAAAATAATTGTTTCGAAGCCTTCAGAGGATTGGACACAATCAGCCGAATGAAAAATGTAACAAATAGAATTGATATTTCCACTTATTTTATCTCTTACTGGATATCTTTCGCTTTTTATGCTTACTTTTTCTCCACTTTTGTTTCCCGGAGATAACAGACATTTTTTAACAAGTTTTCTACCTAAAGTTTTTAATATTTTTCATTAAAAATTTAAATATATTTAATATTAAAGGACATTGATTTTCATCATTATCTCATCGACAATAATGTATGGCGATATTAAAAAATATCCAAGTCACGAGTTTCTTGCGACAAATTCCGTTGAAGATATCAAATTAAAAATATAATAAAATAAAATTGAAAATTGATAAATCGGAGCAGGAAAATTGTTTAAAAAACTCCAGGTGTCAGTGATATTCTGCTATCCCATAAGTGAAGACAACTATAAAATTGCCAATTTCTCGAGGTCTGGAGGTTTTGGAGTTGAACAATACTTTTCAATAATTTTCTAATAAAAGATAGAACAGAAAAGTCTCTCTTATAAAGCCTAAAATATTTCAAGCATTTGATTTTGTTGCGTGGCGCCACGTACCAACAATATTAGACAGAGACAGTCTTCACAACTTTGCGAGTGGAGCAACGATGGAGGACCGCAGTGATTCGTGTTCACCACCTCTGCCTCTCATTTCACCTTCGTTATTTAATTGTATTCCAAAAATTGAATCATGCTTGTGACAAGTGTAAAATTAAGCAACACTAGGTTTTTTATAAAATGCCTGGACCGGCCAAGAAGGCTGACAAGAAGCTCACACCCAGGAAGAAGCCCACTTCATTTTCTGGAGGTCATTATCGCAGCAAATAAGTTGACGTTTCCACTTC
This sequence comes from Psyttalia lounsburyi, assembly GCA_030522865.1. Taxonomy (NCBI): domain Eukaryota; kingdom Metazoa; phylum Arthropoda; class Insecta; order Hymenoptera; family Braconidae; genus Psyttalia; species Psyttalia lounsburyi. The sequence continues at coordinate 11,156 of JAPYZN010002209.1, forward strand.
TTCCCCCCTGAATTTCATTATCGAGAACTTTATTCTTTCAGACGTTACCATTAATGATTTCGCCGATTCCTCGGGTATTCATAATAGATTGAAGAAAGCTGCTGCGAAAAACGACGCAGGATCAGAATCAGAAGTTGTAGGTTAGTTGATTCGATATTGAGTACTACGTTTTTACTAGAAATATAGTGATCTCTGAATACCAATAATTATAAAACTCGATGATAGAATATTTTGAAGGAAAGATTGTCTTGGAAAAGACTCTTGCTCATTGAGAAGAAATAAAAATAGCAACGACGAGCTAATAAATATTCTCTCTATTTCCCCATCAATAAAAACTTATGAACATCCATTGAGACCTTTATTATTTGGTATACATTACACCAATGACTTTCAATTATTTAACTTCTTTCAGAAGAGCAAATGAGGAGGAATTCGCGATCGAGAAGAAAGAATAAGCCGATTAAAACACCAGAAGATGATGCCAGTGGTACAAGAAAAATTCATGTTATATGATACAGGGCAAACCGGATTGAAATGGAGAAATAATTTCTTCAAAAGTTTTTACAATGCCACAATTATTAATATGCTTGGGGTATCAAAAAAGTAAAAAGAGGCTTTTGCGCTTGTATTGAAAAATACTGTTTCCGTGGGATTTATTGTCTGGGGTATTCCTTGTTGAGATATTTCTTCTTATATTGCATTGATCTCGTTTTCGCATAGACAGGAATTCCGGGAGACTATGCATTATATCATAAAATCAATCAAACCTCTTCATTTAGAGTGGTTATCAAAAGAATTAGTATCGTTGTTCACTGATAAATCAGTTATAACGAATTTGAGAATTGTCTCTTCTCCCATACACTGAGAAAGAAATTTTTGTTATCAAATATTCATTTACTTGACAAAATTATTTGATTTTTCCCAGTTCAATTTCTTCAAAGGAACCATTTTCAGGTAATCCTGATTGGCTATCAATAATGACAATTATTTTGCTCTGGAGAATTATTATATTGTATCTGGCGTTGGATGAACTCCTCCAATAATACTTTTTTCTGCATTTTTTCTCTGGTAATTATTGAAGAATTTCATTGAAAGTCATGACAAATCTAATTATCGTCTAGAACAATATGTTCTTAATAATTGAAACCCACTCAAAATCGTTTGAAAGATATTCATTCGGAGATATTCCATTTTGGAAAAATAAATATTGCCCTCAAATAATTAAATTATCGGTAGTAATACCACAAGACCTCCCAAATTATCGGATATTTCTCGAATGTTTTCCTGCGTATTAACGATCGAGAGAAGTTCTGCACAAAAATAACTCGCGCTGCGCGCTCGGGATTTTAATATGCAAAACTTCTCCCTCTCGTTGCTACGCAACAAAACATTCGAGAAATATCCGATTAATTTTGGAGTTCGAGTGGTATTCGACGGATTATTTCTGGTAATCGGATGTGGCCTGCCCTGGGGTTGTTGCAAGATATATTTTACAAACCGACTTATTTTCACCTCCTTTTATTGGGTTAAAGAAACAATTGCAGAGCTAGAGGTAAATTATCAAAACCTACAGGGAGATTATCAAAAGCTAGAGGTAATTAACCGCTGATATTTTACTGGGGAGGTACTTCATGTTATTGAATACGGAGCTCTGATTGGCCCAGGGGAGGCCAAATCCGAATGCCAGAAATAACCAGTAAAAACCATTTTTATTCTCAGTGCATTTATTAATTTCTTGCTACGAAGCTGTTTTATCTACACAATAATTACTTTATACAGTCAATGCAGTAGGTCCATCCCTAGAAATCAATAGTCGTGGGAGAAGAGACAATTCTTGAAATTTCTGTAGACAATAGGAATCCGCTTCCCCTTAAGATGTGATTGGAATCCTTCGCTGTCGCTCGATCTATAACCCTCAGATTTTGATATAAAAATAGAACGAAAGGATTGCTTTTGGTACTCAGTCCATCAGCAATGTTTTATGGCCATTATGGTCATAATACCCTGTCCACGGACTCAATAACAACAAATATCGCGTGTCACTCGGACGTGGAGCACTTTTCTGACGATTGTGTTTCTAATCCTCGGCTTCGCCTCGGACTGCAAACTCACAATCGCTAGAAAAACGCTTCACGGCCTCAGTGATAAAATATAAATACTCAAGAGTCAAAATATGTTTTTTAGGTATCGACTATCCTCTGGACCTATGGTTTTTGATATCAGAGTACATCGCACCCGAAGCAATTGGCAAATTTGCTAGAATTTGCAAGGCCTCCAATCATGTTGTTAAAACTGCCAAATTTTGGTTCCACCTTTACAAAAGGTAAAAAGTACTCAATAAGAAAATCAAGTTCGATCATTTCATTCTTAAATTTATGTTGCCGATACAGATTTTATAAAAACACTGGAAATTTGCCGGAGAGGCTGACTCCAGCGTGCATGGTGCGGCCTTATGGACTCCGTGCTTGTGTCATTAGGAGTCTACATTTTACTTATTTTTCACCGGCTGACAGAATTGGACATAATTCATATTCTGGACAAGAGGAGCCACACTCGTTAGTTAAGAGACGGTGTAGCCTGATGTGGCATAAAGTGAGTTTTAGAAAATTGTATTCGTTATATTTAACGCAGCCAACTTAGAATACGGAATTTTCTTTTATTATTTTTTATAATTTCCACATTTAAAGCTCATCAGTTGCGCACGATTTAAAATATCATAAAACCATTAAAAAAATCGGGGAAGCGGATATTAGATTTTTTGATCGTATTTCTTTAAATTGGAAAACCCTTTTTTGGAAAGAAAAAAACATTTTCAAAAATCGGCACTTAATCCAATTTTACGTGAAAATTTGCAATTTAATTTTTTACAATGTAAAAATAAATCGATAATTTTTTACCCCAACTAGAGAATGATTATTGGCTTCTTAGATAAATGCAATTATTTATTTATGAGAAGGAATATTATAAAAAAATACAAACTTGTTGAAAAATGGAATTTTGATGATGCCCATCCGATGAGACTTTTTAAAAAATTATCAATTACTTGTTTAATATGTTGTCAGAAAGGCGAGACCCGCTGGTATTTCTATTTCAAACTGAAGGAGATGAACACCTCTCGCGTGATGAAACAACGAATTACCTGGGATGATGACCAGAGATCAGATCTCACCGAAATGCTTGAGGACGTGTCGATGAATTCAGAGGAAGGGTGTCGAATTCTTCGCGTGAGTAAATGCAAACATTCTTCATTCAATCTTTGAGGCGGAGAAAATCTCCTAAATGGTGATAGAACCGCATCTCTTACGTAATTACTAGAAATAATTAAATTCAATCCTTATATTATATGCTTTTCCATCGGAAAGAATTCAAAAGTGGCATACATTCCGATATAATAAGCATAATTAAAAGTTGCTGACTGCAACGCATCGATTAAATAATTAATGCAGAAATTGAAATTAAATGTATTAAATATTTACATACATTAAATATTTATATTTATTATTTTTTAAACTTTTCGTAGATTTGAATGAAAAAACTGCTTGCGATTTTATCTTAAATTTAACCGTATAAAATTTGCAATTATTCCATTCCTCATGATAATTAACAAATACATATTACCAAAAAAATAGAATTATACGGTATACATTGACTATCCTTTTATTTGACACAAATTGTATATTTCACCACAAGGGCGGGTAAAATAAATATCCTTTATTTTACCGCCTGAGGGTAGAATACGATTTTTCGTTTCCGTTGGGTGGGGAGAGAGAGAGTAGCCTCTTTCCGCCCGGCGGTAAGAAAAATCTTTTTTTTTTTTAAATCGCCAGAATTTTCTACCAAATACTACTGTACTAATTAAAATCATCACAAACCGGATTTCAACTAAATTTTCTATAAATTATTAACTAAAATAATGAGAAATCACTGAAATTACTTAAAAGATCCGAATTTTCTATACAAGTTCATGGATGAACTTTTTATTATTTAAGAGCCAGATGTAATAATTCGTTATCTCGAAATCGGCCCGATTAATTCGATGAGAAAATAGTTATTAGATCGTAAGAAGACCTAATTTCCGACCTCTGTATACAATTTCTGCAGGCCGGAAATCATGTCTGCTTACGATTTGATCCTTATTCTACACGTAGACAGCGATTTGGAGGTGTCAAATTATCACACCCTGGCTTAAAAGGTCCTTTTCGTGCGCGGCACCTGAAAAACGCCGTTTTCGTGGCGCCGCGCGCCACGAAATTGGCGTTTTCCAGGTCCCACATCACGGAAAATAATATCCAAGCCTCGCCATGGACAACATATCACCCTCCCCCACGTGCTTGCCATCCTCGCCTTCGGCTCGGAAGGCAATTTTGCACGTGGGAGACGATTATCTGTTTTCAAGGCTCGGCCATGAAATGTACTAATTTCGTGTCGGCGGACCTGAAAAACGCCGAAATTGGGGTTTCGCAGATCCCACGTCACGACAAATAATATCCACGTCTCGCTATGGATAACATATCACCCTCCCCCACGTGCTTGCCATCCTCGCCTTCGGCTCGGAAGGCAGTTCTGCCCGTGAGAGACGATGATCTGTTTTCCAAGGCTCGGGCATGAAATGTACTATTTTTCGTAACTGCAGGTAGCTTGCTTGAAATACAGCATGGTGCCCTTGGTGATTGGCCTCATCCTCCAAACCGTCAAGCTCGACTTATCCCCCGGCTTCGATCACCACCGACTTCAGCTGAGTTTTGGCACGAGTTTCATTCCAAAAATACCGACCCAAGTCGTCGTACTGAGTGGAGTTGTTGACTGTAAAGTACTGGACTGGTGGCACCCGTGCTATCCTCACCAGGACACTGACTCTACGCTTTTACAACCAATTGCCGAGTCCTGGGACACACCAAATTTCTTCGACTCGCCTCTGGTGTACGAACCATCCGCCCCACAATCTAATTGATTATTTTTGTACAATTTTCTTGTGATTGGATGAAATACAATCTTATAAGTTGTGAGCCCATAAAATTCGTCAGCTCGTGTGGAAAAAAACGTTTTGGATTACCTATTCATTTCATCTGTCGCATGGTTTATTAATATTATTGATCCGAGATGTATTATTTCTTGAGTGAGCTATCGCAGAGAAAATAAACTATCTTTTGTTATTTCGTAAATGCAATTTTTCATTTTAGTCCTACTATAAAAAGTACATACACCTCGGATCTCGAATCGAATCGAAAATATCGAAAGTCTGTCACACCTATTCCTTATTGGTTGAAACTGAC
>JAPYZN010002210.1:0-14825 GCA_030522865.1 Psyttalia lounsburyi
GAAGCCGAGGTCAACAAACATGTGATCTGAGGCTTTCTTATTTACTGGCCAAGGTGTGTATACTATTTTTCTGCTCGACGGAGCCGGAAAGTGGCAACTCCGTTTAGCGCAGCGGCCCGAAAGTTGACGCTTTCCGGCCGGAGGGCAGAAAAAGGTTTTTCGCGAGTGGGAGGTTTATATCACGAGCCGAAGGCGAGTGATATGATCCCACGAGTCAAAAACCACTTTTTTCATCTCAATGTGTCGAAAAAGTACTTTTCCGACAGAGCGTGATGAAATAGTACATTTCGTGACAAGTGAAAAAAAATGGTTTTTTGCGAGCGGGAGATTTATATCACGAGCCGAAGGCGAGTGATATAATCCCACGAGCCAAAAACCACTTTTTTCACGAGTTACGAACAAAATTTTTCATCTCAATATGTCGAAAAAGTACGTTTCCGACACAACGTGATGACCGAGCGGAGCGAGGTTAGAATGCTCACTTTCGGTCCATGTAGGCAGAAACCGATTTTTTATTGAATACTCCTCGCCGTGTGCACCCCGAGGTTCTCCCCACCGAGGGACAACTAAAAAAATTGTCTAGTTATAAACAACGCGGACATTATCCAAATCAATCGTGCAAACAACCGAAAAAAAAAAACTGTTGATAAATTTATGTGTTTCCATGTTATAGTCTGTATTAAAGTACCCACAATGAAAATCGCGTGTGCCGTTAATTAGTGAATTCGTCGTGTAATTATAAAGAAATAAAGCATTGAGTCTAATGAAATATTAAATTCTCTTACACAATAAATCCAGATCAAGCCAGAGTATTACCAAATGCAGCAGATAGAATGCATAGGAACACATAATGAGTTAAAAACACGCAATCAACAATTGCCAACATCAATGATATCTCAATAGTCCGTCTTCGTTAATTAACCAATGAGACGATTGATCAATCGTTCGATTGATCAATTGTGGGACACACATGTCAACATTAACGAAGTAGTAACGTCGTTGAGACAACTCCTGTAGAACTTTTCATAGAGAAAAAAAAATAGTCAAAGCATTAGAAATTCAATGAATACCTGGTGATGATGTTCTTCATTTTGGTGTCAGGTGCAATGCCATCAACATCGCCATCCTCAGTAGCACCCAATCGTGCCCGCAGACGATCGACACTGCTCTGCAGCCTCTCAATTTCCACCTCGTACTATTAAAATGAACAGAAAAATCAGGTTCACTGTTAGTTACTATTCGTTATTGACACTCGTACAGATGCTGATTTAGTAGTTCATTAACACAGCCACGTTAATTGGTTAATATTAATCAATGACCACGCCCATTGTCTCTAGTCTAGCTCATTAAGTAGAGTTGTCTGTCGTTCCTATCCCAGAAAGACCTGATCAATTCCAATCAATCGTAGAGACAACCAAGCCCAATTTAACTATTTTGGAAGCCCATGGGCGAGAGACTAGATTTAAAGACATCCCTGACAATTGTATAAAAATACTCCACCTAATTGATAAAATATTTGGACAAATGAACTCGACGTTAGGGAAAAAAAGTCCAGGACTCACCTGATCAATGCTCCTGTGGCTTCTGCTCTTGCTCCTCCTCGTGGCGCAGCTCTCGTCCTCGCTGGTATCGCTGAGATCCCTATTGGAGTCCAGGGACAATCGCCTCCTCAATTTCGTAGGATATCCACTCTGACCCTCACCACTGCCCCTGTGTCCAGGTGTCTGTCTCCACTGCTGTCCATTACCCCGATTTCTCAGATTGCCCTGAGTAGCAGGCGATGGACTGAGATCCACACCCCTCACCGCTTCCACCCCACCGCCCTCGCGCTCCTCGGAGCTTGTGCTGCCCCTGCGTCCACTCCTGCTCTCCTTCATATGATAAACCGGATTGGCAAAGGCGAGAGGTGCAGCGTTCATAATATGAGAATTAGCATTGTTACTAAGATCAACGGGACTGGAGGACTGGCTGTAAGCAGCGAAGCTCTGATACCCAGAGGATGCCACATTAGACAGCTGGGAGATTGATATCTGCGAGCCTTTCTGGGACTTGGACTCGGAGACTTCGTCGTCAGCGTACCTCAGCAAATCAGATATCTCATCCAAGTTACCATTCGTACTGGGCCCCTTACTGTAATTGTTGTTCGGTTGATTGATAGTCAGCGTGAGGTTAGACGGATTAATAGGATTGGCATTGACAGTTGTTTTGGTGACGTTGTTGTAGTTCTGCTGCTGCGTCTGGTTGGCGTTCTCCTCTTTGCAATGATTCCTCGACGACGATCTCGAGACGTTGTAGTTGTTGCGGATGTAGTTGTCGTCGTGTGGATCGTGACACTCCTTCGTATTGTGCCTGTGTGTCGAATTTTGATTGGCCTGATTTGCCTGATTGACATTGATGTTGAAGTTTGAGTCTTTGAGATTGCTGTGGGACTCGGAGCGAGTCGGACTTGTCGGGATGTTTTGGCAGTGGTTGACATTGGCCAGACTGGCTGAGGCGGTGAGCCGGTAGCCCTTGGTGATGCCTGGCCGATGCTGTCGGGATATTGGAGTTGGTGATCGCGAGACGAAGGCCGCCGGCTCCAGGGGATGGTAATTCTCACTGGTGATCTGAAGCTGGAGCTTTCCGTTGGGTAGGTAAGCGTTCCTTGGGAGGGTCGCTGCTCGGACTACGTTTGGCGATCTTGTGCCGGGTGGATGTCCCAAGGTATTACTCTGGAGGACTTCGGAACTGTCGCGTAACGTTCCATTGAGGGTACTGTGATTGGACAGGGTCGAGGAGGCAGATACCGACAGGTTGGTATTGCTGTTTGCTATTGTTGGATCGTTGTACCTGAAGATGTTGTTTTGAAGATTTGGGTAACGATGCGCTGTGGAGACAGGACTGGGTCCGGGTTGCTCCAGGGCTACTGAGATTCTATCGAGGACCTCCGGTAGTCTAGACGACGAGGATGATGAGGTGGTTCCTGCAATGCTCTCTCGTAGAAGAGCATGAAGAAGTGACAATTGCTTTCCAAGATCAATGTAACCATCGAACTCCAGTGAATTATTCGATGGGCTATCGTTGGGCAATGGACTGCTGATCAACTGGAGAAAATTCTTCATGGCTGGTGCCTCCCTCTCGAGAACGTCATTCATGAACTCCATGAAGTTCTCCTTTCCCTGAAAACGCGTGAAATTCGCGAGGGTCTGGAGGGTTTTGGCGACCAGTGTAAGATTCCTAGCGGCTTTCTCATTCGGATACTCATGAGTGATATTGAATAATGATGGTGAGAGAATGGCGGGACAGAGGAATCGCAGGAAAATCGAGGCGGATATGAGATTGTCGGCAATGTCTTCTCGACCCATCTCCTTCAGTCTCTCCCTGAAAATACGAAAGCATTCGCGAAGCTCCAGGGGAAAGTGGGCGTGACTCGCGACAATTCGACTCCAAGCGAGTTCCACTGCATTTCGGAGATTCTGCTGTTGCTTATGGAGGGCCGCCAGGGAGGAGACCTTCAGGGGATCGACCTCGCAATCTCCCCCCTCAACAGCTGCACGAACAACCGGTCCCAGTGTCTCCTGGAGATACCTGTCACCGGTGAGCTTGAGGTAAGCCTCCATTGCCTTTGTCGCAAGTGAATTTCCCCGGAATGTCAGGCGCTCGTCGTCAATTCTGTGGATGTCCATCATCACGAGGTCAGCGAGAAATTGCGGCGCTTTTTTTTCACGTTGCATCACAGCAACAAATGCTGTGGCAATGTCCTCCTTAGCCTTGACTCCAATCGCTGGCTCTAATCGTTCGCAGAGCGCGGGATAGTCTGTCTTCAGGTACTCAAGAAACTCCTGGTATACCTGAACGGGAAGAATGTCCACCGATTGAAAGCGACACTTGACCCGAAGGGCTGGTGGCTCCTTGAGCGGTCCCTTGTCGCTAACAACTGTATACCATTTCTCGGTTAGGTAACGGGAGGTCACGTTCTGTACGGGAATGCTCACTGAGCCTATTAGTACGTTCTTGTCGCGCTTCTTCTTGCGGTCCGCCTCGCGATAGAGATTCACCTGGATTGTGTTGACAGAGGGTAGTAGGTGGAAGTCAAAGTGCTCGCCCCAGAAGCACAATTCGGTTTTCAATTTTGCGGTTGTTCGGGCGTAAAGTGTATTATCTAAGCAGACCTCGCAGAAGTAGCGCTTCTTTGTGGGCACACCTTTTGCCTCCAGCAGCCAGATCTGCAGGGAGTTGTCAGTGCGACGCGTCTGCTCAGCGTCCGGCTGGACTGATTTACGAATACTGGAAATTTCCATGGGATCGACATTATAGCGCGAAACACGGTGGAATAATTGGAACAATTGGCATTCGATCGTTGCGACTCGATAATTCATTTCAGCAAGCGATCATCGATAATGATATGCTGATAAATGTCCATATTTTTATTGATCGTTACTTCTAGGTTATGTACTAGAGGTCAGAGCTGGACAATGGACCAAACTAATGTCTTGACTGATAGGAAATTTTACGGAAATATGCAATAAAAATTACAGAATAATTTACGGAATTCTAAGGTTCTTAGGCTGGCAATTTTTATTGAATAATTCTCGACGTGCTTGAGCGTGAAAATCACTCGTAATTTCAACGAGCTTTGCAATTGCTTTCTTCTTTCATTGAAATACTCTCTTGAGACGCTCAACACAACTGACTCTTTAAATTCATCAGTCCAATCTAAACGCATTTAAATGATTTGGTAACACAAAGACCGGGTTATAATGGATTCTTTTATTTACCTGTGCAACCACTGTTGCCTCTCGTGGGCCGTTCTGCAACTGAAGTACTTGGGTGGACCGTTGCTCGGTGTGACTTGAAAACAATGAGGTCGACCGAGCAGACTCGGATGCATCGGTGTTACAGCCGCCAGATCCATCGAGGTTACAGCCTGACTGCACAGCAGTGACTCGTGCGAACGACAGCCTCGTAATCCAGCTCCGCGCTGCTTCTGTCTCTCTAATTTTGTCACGCTCTTGGTCCTCTTCAGTGGATTAGAGCGGAACGAGCGTTTTGAGAAGAAGTTCTGGAAAATGAGAATAGTACGACAATAAGCAAATAAAACTCCACTCTCATCTTCAGTATTGGGATTATGTGGGCTTCGCCGGAGGGCGGGGAAGATTTCCGGTTGAGTTGGCCAAAAAAAAATATTAATAAACAATGAATATCCGGTGAGACGGTTTTAGCAGAAATTACCGTGTAGTATTTTTAGTGAGGGGTAAAGAAGTTTTACTGACAAGTCAACAAAGTTTACTGAAGCCCTAGAATTTTCTCGGAGCGACCAAACCACTTCATGAGTATGTGGGAAGCCTCCCCACATGACTCAAGATTTGATTCAAATAGAAGTTCTACTTGACTCAAGATTTAAATCAAGTGGAATTCCCAATTGACTCAAGTTTTGATTCAAATAGAAGTTCTACTTGACTCAAGATTTGATTCAAGTAGAATTCCCACTTGACTCAAGATTTAAATCAAATGGAATTCCCATTTGACTCAAGATTTCATTCAATTGGAATTCCCAATTCACTCAAGATTTGAGTTAAATAGAATTTCTGCTTGACTCAAGATTTGATTCAAGTAGAATTCCCACTTGACTCAAGAGTTAATTCAAGTGGAATTCACACTTCAGTCAAGATTTGATTCAAGTAGAATTCCCACTTGACTCAAGATTTGATTCAAGTGGAATTCCCGATTCACTCAAGATTTGATTCAAGTGGAATGCACGCTTCACTCAAGATTTGATTCAATTGGAATTCCCACTTGACTCAAGATTTGATTCAAATAGAATTCTCAGTTTTTTGGGCGAACGGCTCCAAAACACTCCGTCATTATTTCACGGACCGGTAATTTCTACTGAATTTTTCTCTCACGCGTGAAGACATTTTGAATTCTCCTGAGAAAAATCGAAAAAATCTCTTCTTAAAATTCCACAGAATAACCGGAAATCTTCCCGGCCGTCGCATTAGACCTCATCAACCATCAATAATTTACCCTATTAGCGAAATAATTAATAATAACGTTGACAAATTTATCCTCCCCGTCATCAGTGTCAACGCACATTCTCCGACACCTCATCGGTGTGCCTTAACGCAATATCGATCGGTGTCATAAGTTCAAGTGATACTTGATATCCTAACACTTCAAGAGAGGCACTCACTCGGTGACCCGCATTCTCAAAAGGATCCAAGACGAGGGGGCGAGAGATCATAAAAGAGGGCACAGTAAAACATTGGCGATACCTCTACAATCTTATCAATTTTCACAATCAAATTATTCCCGACCCCTCAACCACAATTTCTCGATAATTTTGTCCGAACAACTGCCCCGAGTTCAAACATTTGATTCTGTAATCTGGGGAGGAGAAACTACAACTGCGACACTAATCACCAGCTGACCGTGCCCTTATCAGGGCTTTCACGGACCTCTGTCCGTTATCGTCAAACTATTTACGCATCACAACAGGCCATGAGGTGTCTCCCAATCTCATGACAAATCCAAAAATTTCAGGCACTCATCCAAACACATTAAAAAAAAATAATAATCTCCGTTACCGCTTTAGAGAGAGATCATAGAGGATAAACAGATCTTCAGTTGATGAAAGTGAGATCAGCAAAAATCAACAGACCATTCACCGAAAAACACACGAGAAAATTGAAGATGTGCATCGAAGAAATGAGGGTATAACAGGAGAGGAAAAAAAAAAAAAGAAAAAGCCGTTAGAAAAATCGACAAAACAACGAGATAGACGCGGGCAACCGGGGCCTGAGCAGATGATGGAAGCTGCCAAAAAGACTGATCTTAACGCGACGAAATCTCGGTGACGACTGCAGATGTCGAGATGGAGGGCCATCTCACCTTGTACGGTGCCCTAACGAAGTCAAGGGATCCTTGGGGGCACATTGAAGAGAGTAAAGGAGAAATTGAAGTAAGAGAGAATGATTATTCAGAGCCCTTGGCACGCACCTTTGTCCCCTCCCCCCTTCAGTGCGTAAAAAGAGACGAAGCGCATTTCTACCATTGACGGTGAGTACATCCGAAAAACCAGTGGTTGAAGGGAGGGGGTACCCTCTTAAGCCCCATCATTTATTTTTCTTCTTTTGCACACATCGTCAAGGATCGAGCGAGACGAGAGGGAATAAAAATGTCTTTGGGACTGGATTGGGGTTCTCAACCCCCGGCGAACAATCCTTCATGAGCGACGACAAATCGTAAATTGTCGGGGAGAGTTTATTGTCCATTGGAGACGTTAACATTGCCTCAAAAAAAATTAATTCTGCAATTGTAAACAGTTTTTTTTTAAATTGAGCAATAGTGGTCAGTCAAATTTGATTTCGATTTGAAATGGAGAGGCTCTCACCGCTTCATAATCATAAGTTGTATTTCAAAATGAGTGCGTGAATGGCATGAACAACGTAATATCTCACGAGCGACGCAGTATCGCGTGTCATTGCGGGGAAAACAAGCCCCAGTATTATCTAAGGAGCCCAGCGGTATCCCACTTCCGTGTAAATTCATCAAGCAAGAGGAAACGGCACGAATCGCAGTAGCAAAACCGTCTCCGTCTATATCAGGTCGAATCACGCCGGGAAGAACAAGAGAATACAAATTTTTGAGTCAAATGAAATTCACACTTGACTCAGGGTTTGATTCAAATGGAATTCCTACTTGACTCAAGATTAGGGTCAAGAAGAATTTCCATTTGACTCAAGATTTTATTCAAGTAGAATTTCCATTTGACTCAAGAGTTAATTCAAGTGGAATTCCCACTTGACTCAAGATTTGATTCAAATGGAATTCCCACTTGACTCAAGATTAGGATCACGAATTTCCATTTGATTCAAGATTTGATTCAAATGGAATTCCCACTTGACTCAAGATTAGGGCCAAGAAGAATTTCCATTTGACTCTGGATTTGATTCAAATAAAATTCCCACTTGACTCAAGATTAGGGTCAAGAAGAATTCCCACCTGACTCAAGATTTGATTCAAATAGAATTCCCACTTGCCTCAAGATTTTTTCCTACTCTATTCACGAGTTCTGGCTCATTTTGAGTCAAAAAAAAAATTCTTCTATAAAAATTACTGTAGAGTATCGAAAAAATATATATATTGCATGAAAATGACGAATGATCCGAAATGCTTGCACATTCCCAACGATTCCGAAGATGATTATTCAAACGTTAGAATTCCGTAGGTAACAATAGCCAAATCCTAACAAAACATCGTCATCTGCTCAATACCAATCGCTCCATACGTGAACTCATTAAATATGGCGACCGCATGTGAACTCACTCGTCAATAATACAAAGCGACTCAGAGGAACTATCTTCGGCCGTTTTGGTGAGAAAAAAAAATCGATTTCACCAATTACTTTTTTTTTCACTCTCCATTTTACTTCTATTTTTCTCTTCACGTGTATTCATTGTCATTTTAATGCCTCTCTTCCAAACCATTGACCACGTAAGGAAAATGCAAATGCCGTGGGGAGGGAGGAGAGAGAGAGAGAGAGGGGTAGGGGGGGACTGATCGATGGAGACACTCGCAAACTAGTTTCATACGACGGAAACGGCTAAATAAACAACAGACGCTGGTTGGACAATAACCATTAGCCCTTGCTACAAATTTGAATAAAGAGAGGTGACTTTTTGACTTGTGCGTCACGTTTTTGTGGTATCAAATTGTTGGCCTTTGCGGGAGGGGGCGAGCGGAAGGGGGGCCTATTGTGGGGGGATTTTTTGGTGGATTGTATCAGCTGGATGGATATGTATCATTCAAATGAGATTTTTTTTTCTCGGGGGATTCGAACGACATTTGATTTCGATTGATTGAAATTGATTCGACGGAGGGGCAAACGCAAAATAAATCAATTGTCATTGTTTTAAAATGTTCAAATACTAGGAAAAATAGAGAGAAAAATTTTAATAGAAAACTTAATGGATATTTTTTTACCTTCACTTGTTAAAAAAATTGAAAGTGAAAATAAAAATTCCTAATTTTGGGCAAAAATTTTTTTCTGACAAAAAAGAAGTGGATTGGTAATAAAAATACTTACAACTATTCGGTTTGGAGTGACATCGAGTGGTCTTGCCCCCAAAACGGGTGTCGCCGGTGCACTTCCCCTCCTGCATGCCTTCTCATACGACGTGTCTGAAAAATGAAAAAAAAAAATTGTATCGTTTAGTCTGTTGTGCCCCCAAAATACATTAGTAAAGATTTCAGATTGCAATCTACCCTTTTTCACTGAAAAAGCGGAAGGTTCTACGCATTTGGACACGCATCCAACGAAATTCTCCGCTTCTCACGCCTCTCGGCTGAGAAAACCGTTGCGCGGCATAATTCGCCGTGAATATCTTCTCCTCGCTCTTTCTATCGCCCGGTGAAAAACCCTTACGACTACAGCTGTAATCGCATTCCACTCGTGGAAAAAAAGTTTTAGAAAAAATCGTCAGGTGACCCAGTGCGTGTTATTTGTAGGAGATTAACCATTAGAGATGACTTATGATGCCGTCCGTAAGTGACAAAAGAGTGAAATATGAAGTGAATTTGAGAATAAAAAAGAGAAAAAGAAAAATGTCAAATATACTCAATTTTAGGATTGACAATCTCAAGCTGAGACTTTTGAAAATTTTAATAAATAATGCCTTTTCGTTACGTTACTGAGACCATTCGGGGACAACTCCCCAGCTGCTGAGACAATTCGGGGACAACTCCGGAGTTCCTGAGACAATTCGGAGACAACTCCCGAGTTACTGAGACGAAGTGGTTAAACAGTATGAAATCAAAATAAATAATAATCAACCGGAAAGTAAGCATGAATATTGTGCAGTAATTCCCGACAAGACTAACGACTGATGATAATAAATAATTCTAAACTATTTATTCCCCCCCCC
This sequence comes from Psyttalia lounsburyi, assembly GCA_030522865.1. NCBI lineage: Eukaryota > Metazoa > Arthropoda > Insecta > Hymenoptera > Braconidae > Psyttalia > Psyttalia lounsburyi. The sequence goes on from JAPYZN010002210.1 coordinate 9,906, forward strand.
CTTTCTCTCTCATCATCCGACTGAATACTAATTGAGGCTAATAACAGTTGGGTACAGCGGCGGGTCTTTTCTCACTGGGATAATCGTTGTTATTTAGACGTTGCCCTCTTGTCCCATACCATCACGCAACACTCGGCTATTATGTGCAACTATTTTTTGCAGACGGAAACGTCGAAACAGCTGCATAAATCGAAATATCTAATGGCTCTTTAAATTGCGAAAATCCCCACCGGACCCGCGTAAATCCTACTCCATTAGAAAGCTGGGGGAAATTTCCGGCTTTAAAATACCGGTCGCCAGTCTATTTTGAACCACTTCTAGGAGACAACGGGTCACACCAATTTTTTATTTCAAAATTTCGGAAATTTTACTGGGCCACTCAGATTCGAAGAAATCTTTCAGAAACCAACTGCTGACGCGGGGCAAAAGAATTCCACTTGACTCAATATTTGATTCAAATAGAATTCCCAATTGACTCAATATTTGATTCAAATAGAATTCCCAATTGAGTCAATATTTGGTTCAAATAGAATTCCACTTGACTCAATATTTGATTCAAATAGAATTCCCACTTGACTCAATATTTGATTCAAATAGAATTCCCACTTGACTCAATATTTGATTCAAATAGAATTCCCACTTGACTCAATATTTGATTCAATTAGAATTCCCACTTGACTCAATATTTGATTCAAATAGAATTCCCACTTGACTCCAGATTTTTTCCTACTCGATTCAAGTGCGAAATTTTTTTTAAAAAAAATGTATAATGTACCAAAAGAAAAATAGCATTCCGAAATTCCGTAAATTTCCCTAAACAACGGCAAAAGGGCCTCATAATCGGCTGTCCGAAGCGGTACTAGCTCAGATGTTGGGGCTCACTTCCGGTCCTGTTTGATCGAGTGAAAGCCACCCCTGACCATCCCCCAAAATGTCGTTTTGATGAACCGAAAGAGTTGAATAAATCCCCCTCTCCTCTTCCCCTCGTAAAAAAAGTTCTTTTAAAATCCACTGACTCATTCAAATGATCATTACTCGCGCGCGATTACCCTTGAAGTGCCTATTCCAATAATTTCAAGTGGAAATTTAAACTGTATCAATTGTGATTATAATCATCGCAACGAGTGGAATTGAGAAGCAGAATAAAAAAAAAAAAAATCCAATCGTCGACAAATCGAGGGGAAGACGGAGGAGGTACGGCGGGGGTCTCGTATTCGCTGCGATTATTAATAACCGTTACTCGAGTACAATAGATATTGAGGGCAAAAGCAAGAGCAAATGTTCGTAGGAATGAAATGAGTCGTGTGGCGGTGGACGGGCACCGGTTCATTTTGTCGTTTCAATTGCAATTCACGCAGTGCTTCAGGCGTGTCCCAGCATTGGTAGGAGGGAATATACCAGACTGGACCCCCGATACCTTTCTACTCATTGTTATTTTGTGGAGAGAATTCTACGGGGCTGGCGCCCACATTTCCAGTATAATGATATGGATTTTTCACGTTTTACATCTCCAGCGAATTTTCCATTTTCACTGGGTCGATTTTCCGTGAGTGATGAGTCATGGGCGGGTGGAAATCATTTCGCTGGGTCGAGGGCATTGTCGGGTGGAGTATGGGATTTCACACCCGCTCGGGGACAGTCTGATTCTATTTTTTCTTTTGTTGAGGAATCGCTGCTAGCGGGAATTATTCATGAGGAGCGTTTGGGAAAACAAATTATGTCCGTCAATTCCTCACAATCCGCGGTAAGAGAAATATTCTCAGCCATTTATGATCAAAATTCTTTACGTGCAGACTAAAAATTACTTCAGTTGCAGTTGATTCAAAGAGAATTCACACTTGACTCACGATTTGATTCATATGGAATTCTGACTTGAGTCGAGATTTAATTCAAGTGGGAATCCTACTTGAGTCAAGATTGGATTCAACTGAAATTCCCACTTGACTCAAGATTTGATTCAAATAGAATTCCCACTTGACTCCAGATTTAATTCAAGTAGAAATCCCACTTGACTCACGATTTGATTCAAATAAAATTCCCACTTGACTCAAGATTCGATTCATATGGAATTCCAACTTGAGTAGAGATTTAATTCACATAGAAATCCCACTTGACTCGAGATTGGATTCAACTGGAATTCCCACTTGACTTGAGATTTGATTCACATAGAATTCCCACTTGACTCCAGATTTAATTCAAGTAGCAATCCCACTTGATTCAAGATTTGATTCAAATAGAATTCCCACTAGACTCCAGATTTAATTCAAGTAGCAATCCCCCTTAACTCACGATTTGATTCATATGAAATTCCAACTTGAGTCAAGATTAAATTCAAGCAGGAATCCCACTTGACTCAAGCTTGGATTCAACTGGAATTCCCACTTGACTCCAGATTTTATCTAAAAATCGCTGGCAGAGGGGATTTACGGGGAGCGTTTGTTAAAACAAATTACATTCCTCAACTCCCCACACGGAAAGAAAAAATTACTTGAGTAAGATTTTTGTATCCCTCACTAAAAATCCTCCAGACGTGTCCATAATTTTTTCCTAAAGATAGTAAATTGTCCGACGCGGTTGGGTAATTTTTTTACGAACGTCGGAAATGCCAGGCGATTAGCAAACAAACCGGCAATTGTACCAAAAAATTGCCTCATAAAAAACTAAACGGGGCGAATTATTTTTTTTTATTATTTATTTCTACGGAGCCAATGTTTTGGTCCCCAAATTTTCCCGCCCCTCCAGGGACAATATTTTTATTCCCCCCCCAAAATCGCGCACGTCTGCATCTCTCGAGTGTTGCCATGCATTTTTCGATCCCCCTGCACTCGTAAAAAAAAGAAAAAAAAAGGTATGGAGACTAGAGTCCGAGGCGCGCTGGATGGGATCTGCTGACCCATACGCGTGTGCCGTCCATTGTCGAAAAATAAATTTATAGCCCCGGAATGACCGAACATGATTTACCCAGTGCAATGCGGTTACATACGTTCACAGTTTTGTTATGCATTGTATTACACACGTGTAGAGAGGGACATTAATGTCGATTCACTCGGGCTTGAGTCCTTTCATACCGTGAAAATCTACGTCGGTACGTAAATAATAAAAATATTGCGGAATTGTTGCCATCCTTTCAGTGGCATCGATTGGGAATTTATTAGAGGGCGTGAAAATTGTCATTCCGGCCTTTTTCAATGGCACTGGGAGTGGGGGTTCTTTCACGGATATTTGGCCTCGTAAATACCCGTAATGTTTCAAATGTTTTCATGCCATTTTATTTCCTGTGATGTAAATGCCTACCATAGCCAGCAAAAAATATTACCGGATAGAGAATTAATAATTGACAATTTGCCATTTTTTTTCGCATTCTTATCGTAATTCTCAAATACGAGCAAAAAAATTTGTAATTCTTGAGAGCCATGGAGAGAATAATATTGAATAGATATTACTGAACAATTCACGTAATCTGCTAGCGTAAATGGTTCCCAACGGATTTCCGTAGGAATTGAAAAGAATAAATCCGAAAGAAAACAAAATAGTCACGTAATTATTCCGGAAGGTGTAAAATCCACCGGAAATTTCAAAAATCGGTATATTCTGGAGCATAAAAATTCTTTGGTGTCAAAGAATTCACCGAACGCTCCAGATAAATTAAAGAAGATGTTAAAGGGCCCCCGCAAACGAGGCCCCAGCAAAAGTTCCTCCCGATTTTTGCTGGTAATTTTTATTGAATATTTCCCTCCGTACAATTTATATGAAATTCTCTAGTATTTACTGTTAAACTCTCGCGAATAAATTTTTAGACCCAGATTTTTAATTAACAAACTGATATTGGAGTATTTCGAGGGTGTCCAATGACTTGGTTTCTATAATATTCTGGCAATCGAGTAGAAATTAAAATTAAAAAAAAAATTTGAATTATCCCTGGTTATATAAACATTAAGACGTATGAAAATATAGAGGGGCTGGTTTAAGCCTGAGTGAGGCCCGGGGTGAGCCTATTATTCTGGGGCGAGGTTGAGTCGTCGATGAGGGCCAGGTTGAGGGCATTATTCTAGGAGAAGTCCCAGGTCGGTAGACCCCGAGTTCATTACACTAGGGATTACTTTTATTAGAGGGCTCTTGGGTGAAACCAACGGTTAACAATAATCGTCCAATAATCCAAGAATTGTCGGTTGTCCTAAGAATACTCTACGTAATAAACAACTCCTACTTGGGTATAAAAAAATATTTATCACCCCGACAATTGTAAAAAAAAATCCCAACCCACAATAAAAATGTAATTAGGCTGTCGCTCATTAGGTAAGATCACTCATCCAATTTTTCTCCCCCCCAATTCCCCCAAAAAAATCCACACCCGCAAGACAGACAATGCAAATCTACACTACCATCGAATATTATTGTCGGCTGAGCTGAGTTAATTTATCCGGTGGAACGCAGTGCACGTCCAGCGAGCGGGGCGGCACTCGGAAGGCCACAGCCATTGCGTAAGGAGCCGTGGGATACCCGAGAGTTGTTACGATAAAACCCGGAATGAGTTGAATAACGCGTCAATTGCATTGGCAGAAAAAAGAAAATCAACAGGAGTGTTGAATTTCATGTTGAAAGAGTTATGGTAAAATTGTCCGGAATTTGTTGCTGCTCATTTACACGAGCCAGTGCACGCCCCACCGGGGCCCACTCCCGGTGGGGAAGAGGAAAAATTAAATAATGAAATGGACGATGGGGCTCGTGCCGTTGGTATGTGGGACGACACGCGAATGAAAACACCCAACGGCTCACGCATCTTATCGTTCACGTCCTGTTGCGCTGGATGGGGTGGGGTCGGGTGGGGGGGGGGGGGGGGGGAAAAAGGTTTGGGTTAAAAAGGGGTGGGCCCGGGGGTTTAAAAAACCCCCCTTTGGTGTTTTTAACATGGGGGGGGGG
>JAPYZN010002211.1:0-12671 GCA_030522865.1 Psyttalia lounsburyi
GAACTATGCCATTTTTCGTTTATTAGTAAACGAAAAGTCTTTTCGTTTACAAGTTTCGACTTTTCGTTTACTAGTAAACGAAAAGGCACTTTTCGACACTGCATTTTCCAACTGCATATACAGAACTTTTAAATGCAAAGAATTTTAGGCTCAATGAAATTGCCTCAATATTTGATAAATTACTATCAATCGGATTTTTATTGATTGATCTTTGATGTTGTCGACTAAAAAATAGAAACTATTCCTGCTATTCATCATCAAATGTTGTTCCCTGAAATTTGTGAAGTGAGTCCAAACACAGGTTGATTTGCGGTGAACTCCGGATTTTGATTGTTCAAATTGCATGCAATATTGTAAACCTCATGATTATTTGCCTTTTCATCATTAATTTAGAATTCCACAATCATTACTGCGTGGAATCCTATCAGTAGTTACCACATGCATGATCAGCAGTGACGTATCAACATGATTGCTACAATAAATTTTTCTCTTAATAAATGAAATTCGTGATACAATACCAGCGGTTAACTCATATCAATGTTCAATTTTGCTTCTTCACTGTCTAGAAATGACGAGACGCTGTGGTTTCTTCTTCAACGTTTTCGGTCTGAAGATGCCTGACTATCTCGACTGCGACTACTTTCCGGAAAACGCCAACTCAGATGTTTGTGTGGGTCATCACGAAGTGAAAGAGGCTGCAAAACGAGCTGAAAAACCAGGTACATTATCTTTTATTTCAAAAGTATCCTCTCAAAATGCATCACAATAATCGCGCTTGAGAAGCAAAAACAATTATCAGCGGATTTGAATAATCTCCCTCAAGTGCCTTCGAGCTTGTAGAAGATCTCCGAACGAAGACCGAGCGGGGAGTCTGAGATTTCAGGAATTTCATTTAATGTCTACTCTTAGAAAAAAACATTCGAACAATTTTTTTTGGGGAAAAGCTCCACAGATATAAAAATCCCTAGTTTTTAGAAGCGAAAAAAGTGAAGTTTAATCACGTTTTAATATTCTTTTCTGGCTAAACTGTGAGGAAATTTCGCAGAATAAAATTCACAATCCGAGGGAAACAATAGGAAGTTGTAAATTCTCGTGCGATTATTCTGTAAAAGTCGGCAAAAATAAGTCCTTCATCCTAGATTTTCTCACTCAAGTGATACAAGTACTCCATCCGTCCGTCGATTGCTTCAAGTTTTCTCCCACGGTCAACCCTCACCCCTTCCTACCCACCCACCCAATCAGCATTCGGATCGATAGAAAACAGAGCTTAATTATTAATTATCGCAATTGTTGAAGTGATTCCCTTATTCTGCAAGTTGCTGCTCTCCCGAAGGCATTAGACTATGCACGGGCCCTTTGTTTTCCCGACGATCTCCGACTTCTCGTATTGTTCCAAAACTTTTCAATGCAATTTCTCCAGCTCCCGACCCGACGCACCATTCAATTCTGTCATTGCTCTCTTCCGACTGGTGAATTCTGGAATATAGTTTAGAAAAAACATTAAAAAATCCATGAGGATCGAACAATGAACGTTGGAATTAATTGAAGCAGAAGGCAGTGGGACTATAGCTGACTCCAATCTATCGGAAAACTCTTCCCACTCTTCTTCCTTTCTCCACCAAGATTCTCGCCAAATCGAGGAGAGTAGGAAGTGTTTTATTTTCCGGCTTACGATAAGAGACTGCATCCATAATTCTAATCAAATGGAAAAATCTTTTGTTCCGCTGTTTGCTGTTAGGTTGAAATGAGGTCAGATAAACACCAACGAAACAGAATTGAAAGCCCGTGCTGGTTGTATTTAATGAGTTTTTAGATGGTAGAACCGTAATTGGAATTTATGACGCCCCGGTTTTCTTCATATTCACCAACTAATTGGTTTTCATACCTTTTAGAAAAGCTTCTTGGTGACAGTGGGTGGAGCGAGACAGGGGATGGATGTGAATTTACTGCCAGCTGAAATTACAGTCACCTTCCCGAGCGTTTATCTACCTTAAGAGAATTATTTTCAGCTTTAATTCTCATCCAAGTCTCTCAGCTCGATTTTTCTTCTCTCCTTCCATCTCGTCGAAAGAAAAACTCTTCAATTTCCCATGTTTACTGATGTTCATAAATTCCTGACTATTTAATAAATGATTCGATAAAAACAAATTGCATCTGTTGCTAGCCGAGATGATTAATAGCTCGAGAGGTAAAAGGTAGAGAACCTGAAAGGATTTAGAGTGGGAGCGTTAGTTCATTGAGATAGCGCGAGTGTAAATATTACGTGACAGACGAGGTGATATCGACGAGTCTAGTACTCGCTTTCTTCATAGCCCGGGGTAGTCACAAGCCGAGGGTCAGAGGCAAATAGTTTATTGATTAAAGCCTCTCTCTTTAAGCGTTCTGTGTCAAGATAGATCAGACAATTCTGGACTATCGCATAAATGGAATCTCGGAATGAAGCAGTCAGCGTCGAGCTAGTCGAGCTTTCAAGCGTCATTGGAGATGAAAGAAATTGGAACTATAATCTCCCTTCCCCCGCCCCCGTTTATTCACCGCGTTAATTAATTTTCAGATTGTGAATTAAATATTACAATAGAATAGGGCTTTTTCATCCCGCAAGTCACCACTTAATTGACCATTCACCTGATGCTTTTCGAGATAGTCTCGCTGGGGGGGCCCTTTCTAAAATTCTGAACTAAAAATTCAATGGAAAGGGGGAAATGTGTGCAGTGAAATGCAGTTATCTGTATTACGAGCGAATGCATTTGATGATACCACAGTTATGCTCCACCCATCCTTTTTGGATTGTGAAATGTTGGCAGTTTGCACCAGTGGATTTCAATGCGACGGTACCGGATGCATTCCGGTCGACTGGAGATGCGACGGGCACGTGGATTGCGCCGATCAAACTGACGAGATTGGCTGTGGGGAGTGCGCATCACCACCGGTGCAGTACTCTGTCAACAGTAAAAGTAAGAATCCGGGAATAAGAGATGTCATTGCCAAGCCGGAAATTCACTGTGGTGAACGGAGGTGCATATCTCCAACTCATATTTGTGATGGAGTGCTTGATTGTCCTTGGGGTCAGGATGAGAGAAATTGCTGTGAGTAACTCATTAACTTTGGCTTGTCTCATCCCTCCTTCATCCAGCCTTGTCTTCCTTCATCCTAACTTGTCTTCCCACTGTCATCTTAAAATTTTGTGTCAACAGTGAGACTCAGTGAGAGAAATGGCGACATTGGCAAGGGTCGTCTTCAGGTATATTACGCTGAAAATCGAACCTTTATCCCCGCCTGCATCACCCACTGGGAGTCCACATCGGCTCACGCAATTTGCCGTCTTCTCGGTTACAAGTAAGGCCCTTGAATTCTCTGATACCTCATACCTTACAGCCCCTAGTTCACTATCTCTCATTTTCCACATCGCTTGACAAGCCGAGTGAACCGCAGAGTCAAGCATTCCGTCAAACTCCGACGTCTATATCGCTCGGTGAGAGCATTGAAACCATGGACCGGGCAATACGTTCGATAACGCGATTGCGAGTCTCTCAAGCATGTCGAGATAGTTGGAGGGGTACTTGCCTCTCTTGATGTAGCAATATCACGGTGGGCTAAACTCAAATCGAAACTCCTACAGAGTCTCGGTCCATTCGCAATTCTTGGGGATTTGATGCTCTTGACATGGCATTGACGGTGTCCATTCTTGTAGATTGTGAGAAGAAATTCTCTTCGTGTTGGGAGCATGCTCGGCGACAGGTTCTATGGGATCAGCATTATATGGGTAGTTGACTGCTTCCTTCAGAAGAAAATGACAGGATTTTTCATGTTTTGAGGAAACATTGAAACCTGTTACAAAGTGTTGCGTAATATGTACTGCACTTGTATAATCTATAATCTATTTAGCTCCATTGAGAATGATTTTAAGATTCAGTGAAAAGCTGCAACCCAAGCAATTGATGATAACAATGATGTACTTACATGAAATTGCAGTATTGTCAATTCCTTGGTCTTTTCAATGAAAAGTAACAATATGGAAGTAAACGAGCCGCAGATTGACACATCCCAGCGTTGGAGACTTGCCCAAAAGGGCCAAGGCAATCTTCTCAAGGATCTGCAAACCTGCACGGGTCACAGTGATTATAGAACAGTGGAGCTGGCCTGCTCCGAATACGGTACGTGATATATGTAATGAATCAATACACTAAGAAATCAATCAACCGGGCGATGCATCACTGTGTAGCTTGCGGCCGGCGCCGGAATAATTTCGGGAACGCTAAGCCTCAGTTGCGTATAGTCGGAGGAGTTGAGTCTAGTCCCGGTGACTGGCCCTTTCTTGCCGCTCTTCTGGGTGGCCCCGAGGAGATCTTTTACTGCGCTGGTGTTCTCATTTCGGATCAGTGGGTTCTCACGGCCGCTCACTGCGTCGGAAAGTGAGTATTACAAGGCAATTATTTCAGGTGAAATTGATTAAAATGACATGTCGCTAAAGCAGTTGGATAGTTTTAGTCATTCAGATTTGTCAGATTGGACAATTCAGCTTGGAATAACCAGGCGATATGCCCACACTTACCTCGGCGAGAAGCGAAAAGTCAAGAGAGTCGTACCCCATCCCAGTTACAATCTTGGAGTCGCTCATGATAATGACGTTGCGCTCTTTCAACTTGAAGAGCGCGTCGATTTTCATGATCATCTGAGGCCAGTCTGTCTGCCAGAGCCAGACACGGAGCTGGCTCCGAAGACTGTTTGCACGGTAATTGGCTGGGGCAAGAAGGAGGATACTGACTGTAAGTGAAGCACTTGCAATTGGAGGAGGGTTAGGACTTATTCTAATCTATTATGTTGTAGCGTCCCAGTACGAACCAGCAGTCAATGAAGTTAAAGTACCAGTTCTGGAGAGGGAACTTTGTAACGCTTGGTTGGAGCATAAAGAGCTCAATGTCACCGATGGTATGATCTGCGCTGGCTATCCCGAGGGCAAAAAAGACGCTTGTCAGGTGAGTTCTGGAAGCACATACATCTCTATGTACCCTTATGTTAATAGTCTTATAGCACATTTGGTAGAGAGTATGTAAAACCTAATAGAGAATCCTATAGCTTTGTTTGTGTCTCAAAATCTCACAATAAAAATAACAAATCATATGAATTATCAAAGGGTGATTCTGGTGGTCCACTTCTGTGCCAAGATGAAAATGATAAGGAGCGTTGGTTTGTGGGTGGAATCGTCAGCTGGGGGATAAAATGTGCGCATCCAAGATTACCCGGTGTTTACGCTTACGTTCCGAAGTACGTTCCCTGGATTCTCAACGAGATGGCCAAGTATTCGGAGAGGGAAAAAGGCTAACACAGAAAAGTAGTCAAGAGGCTCGGCAAGAAGAGGCTGAAGGACGACAGAAGGAGATTTGAGAAATGGATGATGGATCTCATCAACTGAACTCACACGTTGAGCTACTTGAAAATGGGGGGAAAACACTCATTCAAGGCCCATTCTTATTCGGGTTTGACGTTGATACTGCCGTTATTTTGGATCGTCAAGGCTTTTTACAAAATCAAATTTTTCCCCGACAAAGGTAACGAATGGAAATAAAAATTTACTATGGGACAATGAATTTTTTACTAATCAACTGTAGAACGAGATTTTTTTTTATTCTATTCATTCATATATTTGATACAATTGGGCGAACGCACTGTTTTGCGTCACGGCTCTGGAATGACAATGAAATACTCGGAAACATAGTAAGATATAAAAGAGAATTCTAGAATTATTCGCGTAGCCGGGGCATCTATTTCACTCACATAACATATATAGCAAAGTTCAGATATAAAAGAGAAATGAGCGGCCGTGGCATTATTTTATATGAATTTAATTAACAACATATTTAAAGCAAAGAATACAAAATCACATAATTTTGGTAATATATTGCAAACATGAGAAATCGACGCATCTAATGTGTCCTGATAACATTTTCTACTTCATGAGAGTCACAAAGTGATTAATTTATTTTTCGTTGTCATGCAGTTGAAACGATTCCAGGCAGAATAGCGAGTGATGTAATGACTTGAGGAATTCAATCAGAGACTATAATTTTTACGATGAGATTTACAAAAAAACGTATTTTCACATTTTTCGAATCGTTTCTACTGTATTGTAAATTCTTTATAATGTAAACAAAACTGTATCGTATATAATGCATTAGATTTAAGAATAGGGTCGTTATTTATGTAACGAGAAAATATGGATAAGGGGGTGTTGAATAATCGCTTCGCAGGATGAAAAAAATTAATGTATGCATAGCTTTAAGTTTCGAGTAAGGAACGGTCGTGTAAATATAAAATGCAACGGTACTATTTACAAGCTTTACACGGCATATAGGTCTTTAGAAGTACGACAGCGTGCATAAAACTAATATATTGAGAAAAGGGCGGTAATTGTATCTTATCTCGTTGCTCAGTCGAGCTTACAGCTCAGCTTTCGGCATAGAAAGTAGAACTAGATCGATGACAATATTAATCAAGTAGAGTAGAGTATATATTAAAATGTTGACTGAATTCTAGGGATAATATATTGCACCAGCACATTTTTGATTCGCACTCAAAAGATATATACTTTATATGGGAATATTGTTTTGTGATAAATAGAAGCCTTATTGGCTTAGGCTTTTCCTAAGCGATCTAGATAACTGTGGTATTGTTGGTATTTGACAAAGGTTTTTTTAGTTGATTCTTTTGATTTATTCTTCCCAAAGTTAAATTTTTTACTGAAAAAAAAAGGTTCATCTTATTCTGACAACGGCAGCAATTTTTATTGGACAATAATCGAGGAAACAGGACAATTATTGTCTTCCTTAGTATCCAGACAACAATTACTTATAATATTTGAGGGATAATTAATAATCACCGACAATACTGTGTGAGGAGACAATAAATAATTTTAGGAAAATGTTCCACCACGGACAATAAAATTAATTCTAAGAACTAAATAAAGAATAGTAAGTCAGAATAAGGCAGACTCAATGAACTATAGGTATACAATAATACGTATTGTTAGGTTATTTCTAAGGTAAATTTCAGAGACAGAATTTCGGAAGATATACTATAGATTGCAAAGCATTACAATCAACTCATTGTTCAAGTATTCGTTCATAGAATTTGATTGAACAGAATCACGAGACAAGTGATACTAATTCAACAGTCGAATATAATTATTTATTACAAGAACGGTCTATATAATTTTCGACGAATGTCAATTTCGGTGCTTGTCAATAATATTAATTACAGAAAAAATTGAAGAAATTTGGAGTTGCTGGGTGTGTTGACAATATATTTGGTTGAAGAGGAATTATTAAAGTAAACATAATTAGTGAATATTAAAATTTCATGAAAGGATATTTTGTAGGGTTAATGAAGACATTAATATTAGTGCCTAATATAATATTAATTTAGGCCTACCATGTTACGGAGAACTATTGAGATATAAACAATATACGACACGATGAATGGATAAGAATATTAAGATTGCTATTTAAAACAGATAATTTCCAAGAATTTTAATTGATTCAACATGACTCAAATGACATCAACCCTAATCAATACATCTGCGTCAATTCAAAATCACTCAATTTAATAAATTTTATCAAGAAGTTCCCTTCATTTAAGTATGAAATAGTGTATAGCAACAATTTATGTTTCACGCAGTTTAATCTCCATCCTTCAGTTTCGCTTAAGTATGTAATGAAATGCTGCGCACAAAGCAACTGTGCCCGTTAGACACTTTGCATCAGAAATTACGGTGAACTATTAAAAGTCGCATTAAACTACTCCTGTCAAGTCAATGTTGGTACCATACAAATAATATCTTAGCATAAGTGACAATATGAATATTAATAACGTAGGAATAAAGCAATAAAACGCGAATAAAGTAATCGACGAGTTGTGAAAACAGTAGATTAACTGTAATAACAAGAGTCAGTGTTGTATTGTTCTCTTCTACAATCGTTACTGAGCTTGATGAGAGAGTGGGAGTTTTTACCTTTCCCGCGACGTCGCGTTTCACCGAAAATAAACGGACCAATAACGCAAATTATTTAATTCCTCAAAATTGCATTGTCCGTTAATTACTGTGAAACATTGACCCTACGAAGAAACATATTGAAACCATTTTTTAGACACTCGGACACTCCAAAAACTCACAAAAACTATTGTCACCCTCATAGAAAATAACTGACTCACACCTCTTGCATGCTTGGTCCTGTCAACGTTAATAAATAAGGAATAACAAACAAAAAAAATGCCTGAGTGAACTTGGTACAGCTTTAGGATCTATTTAAGCAATCGAACCGATTTTGGTCGCTCCTCGGAGGGCACACAGAATCACAAATTTTCTTTTCCATAGACGATTTATCGTTGTTAACACTTGAAGAACATCATGAAATATTTACGTTTTACATTAAGCATTGGCAATTGACGAATGAGATATTGTAATACTGTGGAGTTTATAAATGTGATTGCTTGAAGTGCAGTATGCACGGAATCCTAATCGTACAATCAATGGTCGATAATACTTAAAATAGATAACTAAAACGTAAACACGATTGTTCGCATATAGATTTAACTAGACAATATAATTACTAGATCTATTGAATGTGTATATATATAAATACCTGGAGATATTCCTCATATTATTGGAATGATGATTATGTGAACAATTATACTTGGATAGGATGTGGAGTAAGAGTAATGTTTGTATGTTGAATATGTTATAAATTCATATGTAGCACTATTCTTCACATGTTATGTGTCGCTGTGATGAACATACACAGGCTTTAGAAGATGTTGTAATTTCACTAGAGGGTAGATTAATCGCTACATTTGAGTGTGATAATAACAATTGCTGCTACCAATCGCCTAGGTTTGTAAGCGTTTGTGTCTTTTACATAGAATTTCATGTTATCTCACTGTCACGAAGACAATTGTGTCATCTAGGGGGAACGAGAGGAGGGAGGGGGGGGGGGGGTGATAATATGTAAGTGGACAAGTTCATTGCAAATTTAAAATGATGTGGAAAAAGTTTGGCCGCCGGTTAGTAATCGTTGTATTGTAACTGTAGTGGCTAATGTGATGTTAGCACTCTCTTGCCGGTCAAGAGCTGTAGAATGTTAGAATGTACCACTTAAGGATTGAGAGTCTAGATGAAAATGGTTTTGTTAGAAATTTTGAAAACTCAATTGAAGATGTATTTTTGCAGATCTTCGGTATACATACGGTATATAATGTTTAATAATAATACAATGAGTGGGGAGGTGAGACCGTAGATGCAAAGTACAAATATTATGAAATGATGTCGACAGGAACGTAGAAACAATATTGGAGGATTTTTATTCACATATCTGAAGGTAACAATGAAAATCTGCAGAAATATATTCACAGAGGCTGTCTTAAAACGGGTGGATTATTGTGGAACAGATTTATAAGATTGGTACAAAAATCTATATTGAACGAGTGGTGTCAGCGGTATAGGTAATTTATACAGAAAAATGAATTATATATGGAAACAAGAAAAATGTATCTCAAAATGAATACATAATATATATTTATGAAACATGAGTGTTGAACAATAAATGATGTATTGTAACATAAAACGGTGGTTTCTCTTCATGGACTTCTCAAAGTAAATAAGTATAATAACTTAAACATTTTTCTTTTGTAAAATTCAGAAGTAAATCCTAAGGAATCCTCTTCTCCGAGACCCGGAAATCAATAATGATCATCAACTTGGTAATTGCCCATAGAACCAAAATCGTAAAACTTAATGTCTGGTAGACATTAAACTCAACATTTCAAGGATACTATAATGTTCATCTTAAAACGTGCTATTATTTTACGGATATCCTCCCAAAAATCTCTACGTCGCATACCACTATCGATAAAGTAGATTGCATAGCTTCCAATAGCGCCTGTAGATATAATACTACAACTCAATAATTTTCCGGCACTCGGTAAGAACTTCACACTCATCAAAATAGATCTCTACTTTTAGAAACTGCAGTAGCTGAATATATTCACTTCAAATCTTCGAAATATCAACTAACGTTTCAAATAGCTCGCATCCTCATCACAATTAAACGTCCAAGAAAAAAATCTCCACTCCTTTCTTCGATTTCTTCGAGCAGAGTAATCCAAGGATCAAAAACACTGAGTTCATGCGAACCAAATGAGTCGTCACGCGTGTAATCCCTCCATCCTATAATTTTTTTATCCTCCCAAAGGGTCACATTTAAAACCTGAGTATCGCTTAATCCATGTCCTATTTTTCGTCATTTGGCATCGCATGTGATGTGACATTAAATAGCTGCATGGGGTTCCATCGTCTCCCGAGTGACAAAAAAAGGGTCCTCCTGGCTCCATTGAAAGGGATACACTGCTTGTCACCCGAGGTCTAAATATACGAAGCTAGCTAGGCGCAAGATTGGATTTGTAACGATTAGAAATCTATCTGCGTGAAATCTGCTTCTGGTTCTACACTGAATTTTTTTTCTCTCCCCCTTTATCATGAATGTGTCATCGACTCACTGGGTTTCAGATTAAAACTGCCGTCGACGACAGAATCTTTCTTGCCACATCAAATGCTTTTTTTCGGTAGTTAACATTAGTAAATAAAGGTTATGGAAATTTTAACATTCAATAGGACCTATTCAATTTTTTTCATTATGTGGAAAAATTGTGCCTTCAAAAAAGAAAAATATTCATTCATTTTTTATCAACGTTGTCCCATCAATATTTATTAACGGTTTAATAGCATTTTAAAATGAAAGAAATCACATAATTTCCGATAAAGAGTTGAGTACTAGAGTATTTGCATTCCAGAAGCACTTGAAAAGAAAAAACAAAGCAAAAAAAATTGTTGTTTTTCGGATTGTCGTTTTAAGTTGAATAATTTACAATAATTTAAGTCAATTTGAGATGACTCGAACTAAAAATCAACAATTTAATTCGAATATTAAATAGCATTAAGAGTAACAACTCGTGTCCTTGCTTTAACCGTGAAATAATGTATTGCCTATTTGAATTATTATTACTTCTCCCCTCCCCTCTCTTCATCGTGAATGTGTCACCGACTCACTGGGTTTCACATTAGAACTGCTGCCGACGAAGGGAATTTTCTTGACACATGAGATCCCTTTTTTCACCACTTAACATCGATAAATAACAGTTTATTAACGCTCTAATGCCAAGAATGAAATTAACCGCGGAATTACCACATGCTGAGGTTTTAATTAAAACAAACACGGTTACAAATTTTCCAACTTGAGAATTTATAATCGTAGTTATTGAATGGGAGTTCGTGAAATTTATGCTCATTCCGGGAGATCAATTCGAAAATCCTCCGCTTTTTTCCTTCATTTTTCCGCAACGCGTGAATAACGACATAATCCCCGGTTGGCATTGTTTCCCCTGATTTATGGGTAAGGGGATGATTCCATGATTTTTAAAACACCAATTGACCCCCGATGATCGGGCAAGTAATGTCTTCACTTTCGGAGCCTTGGCCAATTTGACTAATCCCCGAGAACACGTGGTCACGCATTAAAATCATTTTCATCCCTTTTCTGTTTGCACACGTGTTCACAGCCCCCTGTTACATTATTCAGGCATCGTTTTTCATTTGACAATTTTCTCAGTATTTAAGGTTTCGTAAAGATTGATGAATCAATTATTGGGATTTTTTTAAATATGAATTTTAAGTAATTAAATTTTTTAATTAAAATTTTCTTGACTTATTTCATTAGTGGTTGTACGGAGAATGACTAAACTCATATCTTTATTCTAATGAAAATGTTAGCATTATATAAATTAAAGAGTTAATTCAGTAGCGAAGCGGAAAAACGGTTCAAGTCGAAAAAGACAATTCTTACAGGAAAGCCGAAAAACTGATTGTGGCTGCCCGATTCTGAATTTACTCAAAGTCAATGAGAATTTTGACTACATGTTGCAGGATTTTACTCCACAATCAATTTCACTTTCTGCTGGCGACTATTTACTGGATTTCAAGGAATTAACTCGACAATGGGTTCACAATCACAGAATCAAGTCATCTTAGCTGCCATGCTCAACTTCAATGGAGTTGTGTCGACGTAAACCACCTGCCAACAATAAACTAATCGTAATTCAAAAATTAATTGGTGTAGTATTTGTATCAGTAGTAATACCACAAACCTCCAAAATTATCGGATATTTCTCGATTGTTTTGTTGCGTAGCAACGAGAGGGAGAAGTTTTGCATACTAAAATCCCGAGCGCGCAGCGCCAAAACTTCGCTTGATCGTTGATACGCAGAAAAACATGAGGGAAATATCCGATTAATTTTGGAGGTCGAGTGGTATTCGACTGATTATTTCTGGTAATCGTTCGTGTCTTCTTTCCACTCCGCAGAATACGATTTGACAGTTATTGGGTTAAAGAAACAATTGCAGAGCTAGAGGTAAATTATCAAAACCTAGAGGTAAATAACCGCTGATATTTTATTGGGGAGGTACTTCATGTTATTGAATACGGAGCTCTGATTGGCCCAGGCGAGGCCAAATCCCATTGCCAGAGATAATCAGTTGTAATACCCCAAGACCTCCAAAATTATCGGGTAATTCCCGATTGTTTTGTTGCGTAGCAACGAGAGGGATGAGATTTTTCGTGCAAATC